>PVIH01005267.1:91707-126714 GCA_004025045.1 Sigmodon hispidus
TTTTAATTGCTTTTAGCTTAAAGTCTACTTTGTTAGATATTAGGATTGCAACCCCTGCTTGTTTCTTAGGACCATTTGACTGGAAAATCTTTTCCCAACCCTTTATTCTAAGCCTGTGTCTGTCTTTGCAGTTGAGGTGTGTTTCTTGTAGGCAACAGAAGGATGGCTTCTGTTGTTGTATCCATCTTGTTAGTGTGTGGCATTTTATAGGAGAGTTGAGACCATTGATATTAAGGGAAATTAGTGACCATTGATTGATATTTCCTGCCATTTTTGGTGGTAACTTGTTTGTATTTCCTTTCTCTGGGGTATTCTTCTGTGGAATTATTGATTGTTTGTGATTTCGTGGGTGTATCTGGGGTCCTTAGCTTGGAGTTTTCCCTCTAATACTCTCTGTAGTGCTGGATTGGTAGATAGATATTTCTTCAGTCTGACTTTGCCCTAAAATACCTTGTTTACTCCATCTATGGTGATTGATAATTTTGCAGGGTATAGTATTCTGGTTTGGCAGCCATGCTCTTTTAGCGTCTGTATAACTTCTGACCAAGCCCTTCTAGCTTTCATTGTTTCCATTGAATAGTCACGCATTATTCTGATGGGACTGCCTTTATATGTGAGTTGGCCCTTTTCTTTTGCAGTTCTTAAAATTTTTTCTTTGTTCTGTATGATTTGTGGCTTGATTATAATGTGGGGCGCTGACTTTTTTTGGGGTCATATCTATTTGGTGTTCTGTAAGATTCTTGTATCTTAATAGGCATTTCCTTCTTCAGGTTAAGGAAGTTTTCTTCTATGATTTTATTGAAAACATTATCTGTGCCTTTGAGCTGGTATTCTTCTCCTTCTTCTATTCCTATTATTCTCAAATTAGGTCTTTCCATGGTGTCCCAGATTTCCTGAACATTTTGAGTTATGGCTTTTTTAGTTTTACTATTTTCTTTGACTGATATATCTATTTGAGCTACTGAGTCTTCCACTTCAGAGATTCTATCTTCCATCTCTTGAACTCTGTTTGTTATGCTTATATCTGTGATTCCAGCTTTTTTCTTCAGATTTTCTATTTCCATCTTTGCCTCATTTTGTACCTTTTTTATTGCTTCTATTTCAGCTTTTAGTTCCTGGCATGTTTCTTTCATAGATTTGTTCATCTCTGTAGGGAGGTGCGTTATACCACGCCCTAATGGTGGCGCTGGTTTCCACTTTCCACCTTTCTCGATGGTGAGTGCTCTCGGGAGTAAACAACTCCTTATTGGCTGTAGGCGAGGATGGTGGCTTGCTTCCGGTGCCCTGGGACCTATGGACAATGTCTACGTGGCTTACCAGGATTGGAAGCCCAGAGGGTATTTAGCCACGAGCAGACTTCCCCCAGGGGTCGTTCGTGACAGAGTGTGTGAGAGAGTGAGTCGTTCGTCATATATGTCTGAAAGTGAGAGTAAGAGTGAGTGAGTGAGAGATAAGAAGATAATAAAAGGCCCGAATAAACTGCAAAGAGAAGGATCCGGTGTTTCGTGTTCCTTGTGGGACGAGGTGGCGCGCGGCACATTTCTTCCAACTTTTTGTTTGTATTTTCTTCTATTTCTTTAAGGCTATTTTTCATGTCTTCTTTGAGAGCTTCGATGATCATCAAAAAGGAATTTTTGGTGTTGCTTCCTTCTGTTTCCTCTTCATTGCTCAGTTCAGGTCTTGTATTTGTAAGATCGCCACTTTCTTCTGGAGTTACCTTGTTGTACTTTGTATTATTATGTTACCTTGTTGTACTTTGTATTATTATGTTACCTTGTTGTACTTTGTATTATTATGTAAGTTTTTGCACTGATGTTTGCCCATGGCTTCAGTGGTTCACGATTAGGTGGCTCCTGGTCAGTTGTGGCACTCGGGCTTGTGCGCCTCCTGTCACCCTTCTGGGCAGGCTCTGAGTCTGTCCTTCAGGGACCCCAGTCATTATCTGTTTGCTCAGTTGGAGGTGGAGGTGGGTAGCCGTGCAAATTCCCTCAGCAGCAACTGTGGGTATAGTGACAGGCAGACTTTATCTGTGCTTGCTACAGAGTGCGCTGGGACTCACTCTGCAGACAGCACCCAGTCCTGGAAGTGGAACTGGAACCGATTTATCATTTTTTTTTTTTTACTGCTGAGTAGTACTTCATTGTATAGATGTACCACAGTTTGTTAATCCATTCTTCAGTTGATGGGCATCTAGGTTGTTTCCAAGTTCTTGCTATTACAAATAGTGCTGCTATGAACATAGTTGAACTAATGCCTTTGGAGTGCGATTGTGCATCTTTAGGGTATATACCCAGTAGTGGTATTGCTGGATCCTTGGGTAGATTAATTCCTAGTTTTCTGAAAAACCACCATACTGCATTCCAGAGTGCCTAAACAAGCTTATACTTCCATCAACAATGGAGGAGTGCTCCCCTTGCTCCACAACCTCTCTAGCATAGGCTGTCATCTGTGTCTTTTATCTTAGTCAATCTGACAGGTGTAAGGTGGTATCTCAAAGTTGTTTTGATTTGCATTTCTCTGATGGCTAAAGAAGTTGAGCACTTTTTCAAGTGCCTTTCAGCCATTGGTAATTCAACTACTGAGAATTCCCTTTTTAGTCGTGGGCCCCATTTTTTGATTGGGTTATTCAAGGTTTTGGGATCTAGTTTCTTGAGTTCTCTAAATATTTTAGAGATCAGTCCTCTGTCACTTGTAGGGTTGATGAAAATCTTTTTCTATCCAGTAGGCTGTCATTTGTCCTGTGGATTGTGTCCTTGGCTTTACAGAAGCTTCTCAGTTTCAGGAGGTCCTACTTATTGATTGATGTTCTTAGTGTCTGTGCTACTGGTGTTATATTTAGGAAGTGGTCACCTTTGCCAATTCATTGGAGGGTATTTCCCACTTTCTTTTCTATCAAGTTTAGTGTGGCTGGGTTTATGTTGAGGTCTTCTTTCTTTCTTTTTTTAAACTTTATTTATTTATTTATTTATTTATTTATTTATTTATTTATTTGCCTTGGTGTTTGCCTGGAACTGGAACTACAGACAGTTGTTAGCTGCCATGTGGGTGCTGGGAATCGAACCCGGGTCCTCTGGAAGAGCAGACGGTGCTCTTAACCGCTGAGCCATCTCTCCAGCCCCTATGTTGAGGTCTTCGATCTACTTGCATTTGAGTTTTGTGCAGGGTGACAGGCTCGGATCTATTTGCAGTATTCTACACACTTCCATCAAGCTATGCCAACACCATTTGTTAAAGATACTATCTTTTTTCCATTGAATATTTTGGACCTCTTTGTCAAAGATTAGGTGCTCATAGGTTTTTGGGTTAATGTCAGGATTTTTAATTCTATTCCATTGATCCACAAGTCCGTTTTTATGCCAGTACCAGGCTCTTTTTATTACTGTCGGGGATGGTGATGCCTCCTGAGGTTCTTTTGTTGAGCAAAATTGTTTTAGCAATCCTGGCTTTCCTGTTATTCCAAATGGAACTGAGTATTGTTAAAAGGTCTGTAAAATATTGTGTTGCGATTTTGATGGGCAGTGCATTCAATCTGTAGATTGCTTTTGGTAGAATTGCCATTTTTACTGTGTTGATCCTACCAATCCAGAAATACGGGAGATCTTTCCATTTTCTGATATCCTCTTCAATTTCTTTCTTCAGTGATTTAAAGTTTTTGTCAAATAGGTCTGTTACTTCTTTGGTTATAGTTACTCCACGATATTTAATGCTATTTGCAGCTATTATGAAGGGTCATGTTTCCCTTATTTCTTTTTCAGTCCTTTCATCTTTAGTGTATAGAAGGGCTATTGATGTCTTTGAGTTAATCTTCTATCCTGCTACATTGCTGAAGGTGATGTGGGACTTGAGCTTTAGTAGTGTTTCTTTTACATAGATAGGTGCCCTTATATTAGGGGCATAAATATTCAGAATTCAAATATCCTCTTGACCATTTTTTCCTGAGATGAATAAGTAATGTTCATCTTGGTCTCTTTTAATTGATTTTAGTCTGAAGTCTACTTTGTTAGATATTAGGATGGTAACACCAGCTTGTTTCTTAGGGCCATTTGATTGGAAAATCTTTTCCCAAACCTTTACTCTGAGCCTACATCTGTCTTTAAGGTTGAGATGTGTCTCTTGTATGCAGCAGAAGGATGGCTTCTGTTTTTGTATCCATCTTATTAGTATGTATCTTTTTATAGGTGAATTGAGTTCATTGATATTAAGGGATGTTAGTGACCACTGATTGATATTTCCTGTTATTTTTGGTGGTAGTTTGTATGTATTTCCTTTCTCTGGGCTACTTTTCTGTGGTATTATCAATTGTTTGTTGTTTCACGGGTGTATCTGGGATTCGTAGGTTCGAGTTTTCCCTCTACTGCTTTCTGGATGGCTGGATTGGTAGATAGGTATTGTTTCAGTCTGATTTTGTCATGGACTATCTTTTTTACTCCATCTATGGTGATTGATAGTTTTGCTGGGTATAGTAGTCTAGGTTGGCAGTCATGCTCTTTTAGTGTCTGTATAACTTCTGACCAAGACCTTCTTGCTTTCATTGTTTCCATTGAATAGTTAGGAGTTATTCTGATGGGTCTGCCTTTATAGGTAAGTTGGCCCTTTTCTTTTGCAGCTCTTAAAATTTTTTTCTTTGTTCTGTATGTTGTGTGGCTTGATTATTATGTGGCAAGTGGACTTTGTCTGGGGGTGTCAAATCTGTTTCGTGTTCTGTAAGCTTCTTGTATCTTTATAGGCATTTTCTTCTTTAAGTTGGGAAAGTTTTTTTTTTCTATGACTTTATTGAATACATTATCTGTGCCTTTGAGCTGGTATTCTTCTTCTTCTATTCCTATTATTCTCAGGTTAGATCTTTTTATGGCATCCCAAATTTCCTGAACATTTTGTGTTATGGCTTTTTTTTTGGTTTTAGCATTTTCTTTGACTGATGTATCTATTTCCGCTACAGAGTCTTCCACTCCAGAGGTTCTCTCTTCCATATCTTGGAATCTGTTGGTTATGTTTGTATCTGTAGTTCCAGCTCTTTTCTTCAGATTTTCTATTTCCGTTTTTGCCTCATTTTTGTGCCTTTTTAATTGTTTCTATTTCAATTTTTAGTTCTTGGAATGTTTCTTTCATTTTTTGGTTTACCTTTTCTTGGGTTTTTTTTCAAGGATTTGTTCATCTCTTCCAATTTTTTGTTTGTATTTTCTTCTATTTCTTTAAGGAAATTTTTTTATATCCTCTTCAGTAATCTTCATAAAGGTGTTTTTGCTGTTGTTTCCTTCTATTTCCTCTTCATTGCTCTGTTCAGGTCTTGTAGCTGTAGAACCACCAGTTTCTTCTGGTGTTGCCTTGTTGGTCTTCATATTGTTATATGTATTTTTGCACTGGCATCTACCCATGGCTTCCGTGGTTCACGATTAGTCAGCTCCAAGTCAGTTACGGCAAGAGGGCTTGAATGTCTCCTGTCTGCTCTGAGTAAGGGGTCTGCTTGATCTCTGACTCTGCTCTGGACAGTGGTCTGAATTTCAAAGGCCTCAGTCCTTCTCTGATGATGAAGTTTGCCCTGGAGGCCGGGACCGGCCATGCGAAGTCCCTTCTTTTAGGGGTCGCTGGAGGAGCCCCTCACAGTCAGACCCTAGGGATTGACCCCAGTCGCAGAGAGGGACTCTCTGGATGGGTGGTCCAGGTGCTGGAATCTGCTCACCTCTCGTCAGGGGTTCTTAATGCCAGCCTTTCAAACAGTTGGACAACAGTCTTAGAATTCTCTGACCTGTCTTCCAAGTGGCTGTCGGAGTCAACAAAGGAACTGAGCAGTCCCTTAATTGCTCTTGTTACTCTAGTATCATCCAATGCCCCTTCAGGACAGTGGTCCCTTTGTCTCTTAGGCTTTCACCAGTGCCTTGTGGTGACCTTGATCAGCTCCAAGGCCCTACCCAGTTCCCACATGATTTCTCTAACCATCACTTATGCTGGGAGGCAGGCCACAGTCTTCCAGCAAACAGTCTATTCTCAAGGGTAATAGCCCAGATGTTGGGCATAGACCTCTTTTGTCATCCTCGGACATGCACAGCTGTGCTCCTCTGCCTGCCTTGACTACGGCCTGATCCTCATCATGCAAACACTAGTGGGAACTTGTGGGGGCATGGGTTTGGGTTAGGGCCACTTCCTTCCTAAGCTTGGCAGCCATAATCTTGCCTGAAAGAGTGGCCTTGTCATGCTTTCCCATGATGAAGAAAGCCCACTTCCCACCTTCTAAAGACCCAGGAGGACTCAGCTCTGCCTTAAGCAAGAACATCTATGCTGACATAGGAAGAATGGAAGGTTCCCCAGAATATTCTCATTTGAATGTAAACACATTTGAAAAAGAGGGCCTGTGTCTGGAGAGATGGCCGAGCAGTTATAAGCACTTACTGCTCTGCAAAAGACAAAGTTTCAGTTCCCTGTACCCAAGGTGGCTCCCAATTATCTGTAACTCCAGCCCTAAGGGATCTGAATCCATCTTTGACCTCCAGCTGTTTCTTCATACATGGTACAAAAACTTATACACAGGCACATACACACACATGTGTACGCACACATATGTACACACATGCACACACACATACACAGTGAGAGAGAGGGAGAAAGGAACAGAGGGAAAGAGAAAGAGGAAATATAAAAATAAACACAATTTAAAAAAGGAGCCCTTGCCAATAGAATGATTTGGGTGACCTGGGGTAGAAAATAATCTGGGACAATATCCTCGGAAGCCCCAAAACAAGTCCTTAAAATAGTCAAAGGAAAAAAAGACCCAGACACACACAAAGGAGAGGGGCATGTGATGTAAATGGTGGTGCTGGGTATATGTGCGATCAGGGCCAGGGGTAGGAATGCTTTTATCAATAGCTCACAAACACCTGGAGCCTCAAGAAGCTGGACAAGACCAGGAAAGATTTTCCTCTGGTGCTTCTGTAGGGACCACATACCTCCTGACATTGATGCTGGACTTCTGGCTTCCAGACATGTGGGAGCATTGTTGCTGTTGCTTGGAGCCACCCAGCTAGAGGGGATTTTCTTACTCTAGCCCTAGGAAAATAACACCTGTTGTCTATTCACAGAAGGGGTCTGTGGCCTAGCATCCTATGACATGCAGTACAAACATTTCAGATACTGATTATGCCCACTGTGGACTGATCAGAGATGCTGAGAAGGATCATGTCTGCCCATCACACAGTAACCTGCACAAGTATCCTGCTGTTATTCAGACTGATTGAATAGGCCTTGACTTGAAGTCTTGGTGAGGTATCTGAGTTTAACTCTGCATTCCTCAAGTGCAGTCAAAGAGAGCTTCTATCTTGTAACAAAGCCAGGCACTGGCCCCTATGCTTTCCCTGAACAATCGCATGTAGCCTTATACCAACCAGGACACATGAATCTCAGAATCCCAATACAGTAATGAGGAATTCTACATACAGATAGCTTGTCCCAAATCCTAAATGACGAAGAGCAGAAGCCATGAGTCAATCTAGGGTCCCTTTAGTAACTACTTGCCCACACTGCCTCATCAAACTCTTAGCAAGAGAGGAGTTAAACACAAAGGCTGCTGGAATGAATATAACACAGTCTCTGCCCATGAGGAAGCACGAGAGGTGAAAATATAAACAAAATACATCAATGAGGTTATTTCCATCCTGGTCAAAGATAGATGCAAATCCAGACATTGGCTGGAGACTGGTGTGGGCAAAAGTGCTAGAGTGACTTTATCCTGTAAATGTCCTGAGCCATTGTCTAAGTAGAGGGAGGACCACAGAAGCATTTTAGATGTCAGGGCTCTGTAGACAGGATATCCCAAAAGCAGGGTACTCAATAAAAAGTGATCCAAGGAGAGCTGGGAGGAGAGAGTGAAGACAGGCACTTCTCTAGCTTCACTGGATTCCATTTGCCAGGATGACCAGAGAGTGACAATTGCATGGGTGCCTTCTCCATAACCTGGTTGGCTCACATTCACTTTAACCTGATCCTAGAAGCAACATATTCTTTGTAGGCCCCTACAAGTTTCTGAAAGTTCATAGGGCTATATTTTTCTTTCAGGTACTCCCCAGTTTCATCTCTCTAACTCATGTGGTCTCTTGACTGACATTCTGTTTCATAAACCGTTTGACAATTTCTTCAGCCCGGGCCAACTGTCTTTCTATAGCCAATTTTCTGCAGTCTCTTTCTCTCCTCCTTGTTCTGGGAGACATGCTCAGGGGCTGCATGGCTGCTCTCAGCAGCAAGAGCTTATGTCATAACCACTCTGACACACTAGGCTAGATGAGGGGAGAGACAGCTCATCTTCCTGCATTAGCCAGCTACCTCCTGGAAGTTGCCAGCTAGTGACTGAATGAAGACATAGTTCTGCCTTGACTAAGTTTATTACTTGGCTTCCCCTGGTTAGTCAGGAAGGTACAGCAGTAAGGTCTTTCTAATCTAACATCACAGTGAAGTAAATTACCCAGGTTAATGAAACCTGCTTTTTTAAATACCAAATTGTGTTTCTTGGACATCTTGATGAGACAATTTTGGTGCTTCCTTCAAAATATTACAAATGATATAAAGTCCATTTGAAACTTGCCTTAATAATAAAGATTTCTCATATATATTTTAATTTTTATTAATATTTTATACAATATATTTGAATTGCTTGCTTTCTTTTCACCCAGTTCCTCCTAGGTCCCAACTCCTTATCCATTAATTTTATGTTCTCTCTCTCTCTTAAAAAACCCAAACAAGAAAACAACAAAAACCAAAAGAATAAAACTAAAAATCAAATTTAAAAAGAAAGAAAAAACTTAATAGACAAAAAAATCAAATCAAAACAAAAAAGTACACAAGAAAACATGGGATTCATTTTGTGTTAGCTAGCTATCTGGGTACAGAGTCTGCCCTAGAGTGTGGTTGATATACCCAGTGACACTCCGTCATAGGAAACTGATTTCTCTCTTTCCCAGTAGGTATCAGTTACAAAGAGCTTTTTGGTTAGGAGTGAGACTTTGTGTCCACCTCCCTTGTGTGTATGTGCTGTCACAGTCTCTGTGAGCTCATATATGCACCAGCTCCGTTGGATCTGGAAGACACTGTTTCTTTTGGGTCATTCATCACTTCTGGCTCTTACAGTCTTTTGCTTTCTTCTGTATAGATCTCTGAGCCCCGAGGGGAGGTGTTTGATAAAGACATCCCATTTAGGACTCCGAAGACTCTCACTCTCTGCACACTGTCCACTTGTGGATCTCTTTGTTAATTAACTTGGTTGTAAGAAGAAGCTTCTCAGATGAGAGTTGAGTGATGCTGCGGTCTATGGGTATAGCAATGTGTCATTAGGAGTTATTTTATTGACAATTGTTCTTTAGCAGAATAATAGTAGATTTTCCCCAGGCCCATGACCCATCTAGTCTCATATTATTGGCCACTTTAGCAGTGTGATGTATCAGTTCTGGCTCATGGATTTGGCCTTAAATCCAAAGTGATTGGTTCTTTCAGTAATATTTGGGCTGATATTGCACCACTATATCTTGCCAGCAGGTCTCTGTTATAGGTTTCAGGGTTTGTAGCTGAGTCATTATTTTTCTCCTCCAGTAACCTACAGAGTACCTTCCAGCACTATGAATGCTGAAAAATGTCACTTCTAGGTTTCAGCTTCTCTGTACAAAAGAGACTTTTGGAAAGTAGGGCACACATTGGTATCAGAAGTTTAGAAGTTGTAATCTGTCATAGGTGGTCAATGCCTTCGGACTATCAAGGCAAGTCTCCTGGGGAACTTGCATTTGTTCACGGTGGTAGGATACTCTTTGGAGGGAAGACAATTCAAATGACAGCTGGAATTTCAGCAGGATTATCCATTGTATCTTCAGGATCATTAAGTATTAACACTTATGTATTATAATGGTTATAGATTTCAGAGTGCTAAAAACCTCCGTGTAAATAGCCTGTAACATGGGGCTATTAAACCTCCCTACTTCCCAATTCCTAATTTTACATAACAGAGATAAAAGAATCACACAAGTTCGTTTGGGGATTCAATTAAGTATATAAAATGTAGAACACAAGGTTGGGAACTCAAGAAACTCTTGAGAAGTAAGGGCTAGTATTTTTATCTAATACCCAGAACAGAATTAGCTGTTACAAAACCCTCAATGTGTTTGTGTTTGCATCAGGCAAGTCCCCCTGGACAGAGACATGTGATGGAGAAGAATGGGAGATAGGAATTCCAAAAGAGGCCTAGAAAGACCTGGGAAAGAATGAGTGCAAGAAGTTTCACTGGAGGGCGGGTGGGGGGCGGAGCTGGCAGGCTCTAGGGTAAAACTGGGCATGCTCAGGGTTGGCAAGCATATGATCTTGTCAACAGTTTCACTCGTGATGGCTCTGTTTAAACAGGAACCATAAACAAGTGCTAAGAGTCAATAAAGGCTCTGACTGCTTAAATCCCATGATGACCATGGACTTAGGACCCTTTTTGCCAAATATTAAAACAGAACATGTAAGCACTGCAGCTTGTCTTGGGCCCTCCCTCCAGCCCCAGAGACTCCAGTGATTTCATTTACAACTAACAGATGAAGGGTAGAGACTGTGGCTTTCCTGGTCCTATGAACTTGGTTTAAATCATTTTGGGAATTTGCATTTTATCCTTTGATAATTAATCACAGATGAAATAGTTCAACCATCTTTATGATTTTTTCCCCCTTTTCTGATTCTTCAGGAAGCATGCTCGGCCACCATCTGTGTCAGGGTTTCTGTCATTTTCTCTGGGAACAGAAGCTCAATCACACTTACCTTGGGCAGGCTCAGAGAGCCACCATGCTGCCCATAGAGGTCAAGAATTCACAGCCACACCTGTGTCACTTCAGAGTCACCATGTTAATCTTATTTATTTATTTTTAACACAGGCACATGATTATTCTCTCAGTCTCCACACAGCGGAACCAAAACATTTGAAGTTTTTTTTTTTTTTTTTTTAAGCTGTATTAATCTGCCACATGTCCTAATTTCACATGTTTGTTATGCAAACTCAGGGTTAAGTTCCAGGCAGCTCCTTCGGTTTGCAGCGCTCCTTATCCTGGGTAAATGTTCAGACTGGTACCCTGCCTTTTGTTAGCAGTGTAACTGAGTTACCTACCACACTGTAAACCTCAGGCTCTTCTGTAAACACAGAACAACTGTCTCTGTTTCTCGGAGTTGCTGAGAACCAAAAATATCAACAGAGAAACTATAGTTATACTACTTCATAACAGAAATGAAACATTTTTATACATATATAACAGATATGCAATATTACATAGTCTATGTGGCAGCCCATGGACCCATCTCTAAAATACAACATTCTAGGTCACAAATGTGAAAGAACTGAAATGAGTTCTTATATTTAATTAGATTGTGTGAGTAAAACTGATTATTAACAACAAGAGAAACCACAGAACTCACACAGATCCTTCAAGGATGACCAGTGGCTTATTGAAGAATCCAGACCAAAAATATAAAAACCCCAGAATCAAATAGAATGGAAGCACAACCCACAGGGACCTTTGGGACATGGATTAAGCAGTTCTAAGATAAAAGTTTATAGTTATGAGTGTTTGCATTAGAACAACTGGCGAAGTCTCCAATAAATTTTGAATTAATGACGCAAATGATGGTGTCAGGAAAACAAGAAAAAGCCAAACCCAGAAGCCATATACGACAAGAAAAAATGACAATCAAAGAAAGAGCCCAAAGAAGGAATTAAGGAAGGGGAGAACAAAGGAACAACACACAGGAGCAAAGAGCAGGCACTTGGGGAACAAAGTGAGCAAGATTCACAACCCCCAGCCAGTCTAAAAAGAAAGAAAAAAACCAAGTGAATCAAATTAGAGCTAAAAGTGGGATGGTAATCCAGATTCCAGTGAAATTTAGAGGCTCATTAGGGAATACCTTGAAATTTTATATTCAAAGAATAAATTCTAGAAGAGAGGCATAATTTCCTAGATATATTACTGCCGACTCAAATTGAATCAAGAGGCTGTAAACAGTTTAAAGAGACCCGTATGAAGCAGTGAGTTTTAATCAGTGTGGTGCAGCTATTTCTTCAAGCTGAAACACTCTCTCATGAATGGAGGCGGGAGAGCCGAAGACTGGAGATGAAAGTGAAACATAACATACCAGGAAGCCCTTTAATGTGCAGGGTTCACAAGGCTCCTGCCCAAGATTATGAAAGTAATAAGCAATTTCTGGGGAGAAGAGACCCGTCAGACAGCCGAGCTGCCTGCAACATGTACAGGAACTCCAGAGTTCAGCTTTTGTAGACATCACCCACACATTGTGGGCTTCTTGATGATGCAACTGTTTTTGGCATTCATACTCCTTCAAATAATTAAGCTGGACTGTAGCAGGCTTTCTTTTGGGCCGCCAACTAGCTCCCAAATCAAAACATGGAGACTTTTTATTAGTTATGCTCAGCCTTATCTTATACTTGTCCCACTAGCTTATATAACTTAAGGTGTTTCTCTTCATGTATGTTTTGCCTCAGGGCTTTTCATCTTTCTTTATTTCTGTGTATCTTTCTTTCACTGTTTTCTCGTATCTTGCTGGCAGGTGGTTGCCTGGCTTCTGGCCCTGGGCATGTCCCTCTCGTTCTCTCTCCTTCTTCTCCCCCTCTCTGCCCCACTCACCTAGATTTCCTCCTCCTATTCTCTCTGGCTCCCTAGTTATTGACTGTTCAGCTGATTATCAGACCAGTCAGATGCCTTAGGGAGGCAAGGTGAAACAAATGTAACATATCTTTACATCCTTAACAAAGGCAGCATAAACAAATGTAGCACATCTTTACACAGCTAAAGCAATATTTGGTAGCATAAGCAAATGTAACACATGGTTACGTAGTTAAAATAATGTCTCATAACACTAGACTTTGGTAGAATTGCTTTCTTGCTCTGCCACCAATGAATATCTGAAGTGAATAGGTATTTATTGACATCTCAGGGACAGTCAGGCAGCAGAAGCCATGCTCAAAGGATTGACAGAGTCAAAGAGATTTGGACAGGAACAATTTCACCAGCCTTGTAATGGTTATGCTATGCCATGTGAATTTGGAACATTTCAGGAAAACCTGATATGGCTACCTTTCCATATGCAGTGTGTGATGGTGTGACTCTGATGAAGGGGCGACTGTATATTCCCTAAGAAGGGTGCTAGGGCATGAAACAAAGGCCAAATCTTCTGAGAGTGAAGCACCCTCAGAGGGAATTCCTCTAAGTGGTAGAGCAATACACAACCTTGATGAAGGAGGGGGCTCAAAGGAGTAAAGAATTCACTGCAACTAATATGTCTGAGGCAAAATCCTAAGTGAGAGGTGGCATTTTCTGCGGGCCCAACACATAATGGGCTGGGTGATCTGTTCAGAACGAATTCTCCTGTATTAGGGAGAATTACAGTGGAGGAGAGATGTGAGGAATACTGCTCTGTACATTAGTCTCTGATTTCGAAGGAGAGAGGAAAATGAGACGGTGTGAGTGGATTGTAGTTTCTAACAGCTGTCAAAATGGAGGGAAAGAGACCAACTGAGGTTCATGGTGGAGGAGAGCCTTCCTAAGGCTCAAACACTTGGAACCCGCAGGAAGATTTAGACAACCAAGAGGGAGAAAGTGAGCTACAAGTGCAGAAGTTATGCCCTTTAAGTCTGACCTTTAATAAAGAGGGAGACAATCCACGATTCATCACGCAGAGAAGAGCCATATTAACGCGAGCACACAATTATGCTCATGAGGTGTACTCGGCATCCGAACTGCTGGAATTGGGAAAGACTTGTGAACATGTCCTGGAAGACCCTCTCACAGCCTGGCTCATGAGACTTGGTTGTGGAGGTGGGTGGGATCAGTGTGAGTGTTTGTGAGGCAGAGAAACTGAACAGTGTAACTAACCGCCATCCTTCCTTGAGACAAAGGTCCCATAAACTGAGGTAATGTAAAGAAAATCAATCCCTGATGGACTGCCTCAAACAAGGCCTTAGGAGGGAGCACTTTGTTTGCTCTATGTGAATATCAGGAACTTGAGAAAGGGCGGGCATTACTGAGGGAAGTAGGCACATGAGAGACAGCGCTGATGCCCTGCATATTGGCTTAGAAAGAACTGTCTTCTTCTAGGAGAGTTAAGGAAGAAATTAAATCAGCAGGGACCCCAGGACTGGTGTGAGGCTTAAGTGGCTTTTTTGACTCATGTGGTGGGTTGTGAATTTTATGGGTCAGGAGAGACTCTGGCAGATGGGAATGATTTAGAAAGACATTGAAATTGACTTTGTAACGATAAAGCAAAAGGTGCTGAGAGAACACCACAGACTAATGGAAATATCTTGAAATCCCTGCAACTAGTATTTGGGACAGATTTGGTCTATCCAGGTCATATAAGGGCAAATGTGGCAAGATTTGTGTTAAGCCAGAGTTAAAAAGGGAAAATAATAAATTGGAAGCCAAATAAATGCCCTTCTGGTGAGCCGCTAGGAGGCTTGAAGCCAGAGCAATAATTCATGGCAAACCAGAAATGATAAAACAGGTGAAAAAGATTAATTTGACCTAGTGTCTTAATCAGTGTTCTAAGCTGTAAAGAGACACCATGACCATGGCAACTTTTCTAAAGAAAAGCATTTAACTGGGGCTTGCTTACAGTTCCAGCATCCTCATGGCAGCGAGCATGGCAGTCCACAGGCAGATGTGATAGCTGAGGGCTATTTATCTGGATTGACAGGCAGCAAGAGAGAGAGCCACTGGGCAGGCTTGGGTTCTTGAAGCTCTAGCGCCATTCCTGGTGACAGAATTCCTCGGACAAGCCCACACCTCCTATTTTCTCTCAATTAGGGCCACTCCCTAATGAACATGTATTTAAATATATGAACCTAGGGGGCATTCCTATTCAAACCACCACAACTAGGGTGGGCAGTTCTTTCTCTAGAGTATATATTTCTCCCCTAAAAGAATATACCCGGGGGGATAGATTCGTTCATTTGGGCTGGGACTAAAAAGGCAAGGACCTGGGTTCCGCGGTGGAGCCAGTTAGAACTAGAGATGGTCCCAGAAGCCACCACAGACACATAGAGCACAGCCTTGCTCCCACTTGGAACTGAGCCAGAAGGAGCAAGCAACATCAGGTGACTCCTTTAAGTCCATCAGGGGTTAGCAAATACATAGTGGTACCCCAGCACCCCTAGATAAGGAAGCAAAATACCTCATAGGAAGTACGTTATAAATCTCTAGATGGAAAATGGTTTTTCATCTGTGCCCAGCATTGCTTTTTTGAAGATACAACTTGTCTTAGTTAGGATTTCTATTGCTGTGAAGAGACACCATGACCATGGCAACTCTTATGAAGGAAAACATTTCATTGAGGTGGCAGCCTACAGTTGAGAGGTTTAGTCCATTATCATCATGGCCACGTGCAGGCAGACATGATGCTGATCACATCTTCATCAGAAGGCAACAGGAAGTGGAGTGACTCACTGGGTGTGGCTTGAACATATATGAGACCTTAAAGCCTGCTTCCATAGTGACACACTTTCTCCAACAAGAACACAGGCATTCTATCAAGGCCACACCTCCTAATAGTGCCACTCCTTATGAGCTGATGGGGGCCAATTACATTCAAACTACCACACAACTAATACCAAGTGGTGCAATGTAGTAGTAAATTTCTGGCCTGGACTTTCAGGCCTGGCCCTGTGGTCTGGACCTGCAGACCCACAGTCCCACAGAAACACATGGACACGTATTAATTTTATGCTGATTGAATTAGGGCCCAGGCATTTAACTTGCTAAGTTTTAATTCTTAAACTAACCCATTATTGTTATCTTGTTTAGCCATGTGGCTTGGTACCTTCTCTCAGAGCAGTATAGTTGTTTTCTGCATCTGCTGGCTTCTCCTGGTGTCTCTGTGGCATATCTCTGCTTCTCTGTGGTATCTCTGCTCTGTTCTTCTTGTTCCCAGAGTTTGCTTAGTCTGGTAGCCTCGCCCACACTTCCTGTCTGCATTTGGCCAATTAGCATTTTTATTAAACCAGTAGGTGGGGCAATTATTTACAGTGTAACAACATAATCTCACTTCAGTGGAACATTTCTTTCTTGATGTCCATTTAGCCATCCAAGACCAACTGGTACTCGCTTGGTGTAGATACCAGTAGGTCTTCAGAGACCATGCCTACCTGCTGTAAAAAGATATTTTTGTTATCTAATGATAATAAGTTGGTATCCTATGAATGGTAAAGACATCTGAAAGAGCATTATTTAAACAGTAGTTAAGAAATTAAAAAAAAAAAAAAGGAATTCTGCGTGGTGGAGTAGGGCATTCCCCAGATGCCATAAGATGATTGATTAAAGATGATTAAAGATCAGGGGATTGGGCTACCTTCCTGGGAGCTGCTGCAAGGTTAGTCCTCAAGGCTCCATAGACCATAATGGCGATTACCATTTCTATGACTGCAATTCAGAACAGATAGCCAGACCTGTCTCTGAAGGTACTACCTGTTTTGGCTTCTGGATATGGAGAAATAAGGCTGGACCTGAGAGAGTAGCTGGTTTACTCCTTCTTGGTTTGTTTTCATGATGTTAGAGAAGGAGAATTCTCACTAACAATTCTGTTGGCCAGGGATCCTGAATGCAACACTTTTGTTTTTAACTGGCATAGGCCATGTGTTCTGTTAACTTAAAGTATTTGTGTAAATCTGACCTCAGCCTTTAGCTTCCCTTCCCTGAGGACCAGAAACCAAAGTCTTTACTAACTTAACAAATACACTATTATTTATTGACTACTTTGAAATGCACCAGTCAGGGAGTAATCAAGTTATATAATAAAATTCATTTGTATTTTCCAACAACCAAATGATACATGGAATAGAGTCTCCAGTTTAGAAAGGGGCTTAATGAAACTTAAAAAAAATTAAATGAAGATCCCATAGCTATCAAATAGCAGAATTATCCTCTGGCTAATTAACCAGGTCTGATTGGTCTCCAGGCACATTATTAACTATTGCGTTTCAGAGTGCCTAAACCAGGTGGACATGTAGATGCACGAATTCAGGTTGTATAAAATGAGACTCAGAGCCAAATATTAGGGGAAGGCTGAAATATCAGAGAGAGGAAACACCACGGTCAATTCTAACCAAACTGTCTTGCAACTTCCTCAGCCTCACTCCTGATTGCTTCTGTCTGTTGGTTCTGCCAATCGCTTCTGTCTCTGCCTGGTTTCTACAAGCCCTTATATACCCTATCCCATCCATTTTATGATTAAAGGCGAGTAGCCTTGGACTCACAGAAACAGAAGAAATTCTATCTCTGGAGCTATGGGATAAAGAGTGTAGGTCACCTCTCTGGCTTTCCCTGTGCTGGGATCAAAGATGTATGTGATTGACTCTCAGCTCTTTGGTCTTGTTCTCAAGGATCAAGAATATCCTGAGCTGTCTACCTAGGATTGGACTGTGTGCTCTCTCTCTCCAGTATTCAGGTTTTATTATATATGTAATATATATCCACATATCCCCTTTTGTGTCAAAAATAAAAATGAAAGTTATAACTAACATAGGAAAGACCATATAAAATAGGTACAATAATTATGTATAATAATATGAAAATAATAATTACATGAGGAATGTCCAGTTTGTTAACAATTGACAAATTCAAAGAAAGTATTCCATTATTTATCTGATTTTGGTGAGTCCAAAAGATTGTAAATAATCCCCTTTGTATCTAATTTGCATTCCTAACTAAAAACTGTATTTCGATGTCTCTTAAACTTACACATTTTAACTTCCAAGTGAGTTTCTTTTCTAAAACTGTCACTAGAAAACTATAACTATAAACTATCTCATCTTCAAATTCCTCAGAGACTCAAGAAGGAAATAATATTAAGTAAATAGCAACTTCCAAAGATGTAAGAAATGAAACAGCTGGCTACCTAGACAGTCACCCAAAGTTCTTCTGTGTTGTTGAAGCATCCATCTTTGGCCTACAGGCCTAGCATGTCTGACAGACTTCTCTGGGCAGCAGGATATTCCCAAAGTCCTTTCTACCTTGTCTTGGCAAGGTTCAGCAATTCTTTTGTGTGTTTCTCCTGCTTGTCTATTTTAAATATCATATTGTCTGCAGTCAAGGCAAGAGTACTTTCTTGCCCAGTGGCTAACTTTTGTCACAAGGAAGGTCAACTCATATGGAGGAGTTTCCTTGATATCCATAATCTTCTTTGAAGTGGATTGGTGCTGCCAGGAACAGATGTCCCATTGTCAAAAAAGTAATAACCTATGTTTTTGAAATTTCTTAAATGCCATATCCTATGGATCTCTGAAGTGCTTGAAGAAGACCTGTCCATCTAAAATATATCTGATCTTGAAAACACATCAATATGACTATAAGTTTGATTGTAATATCTTACTACTAACTTACATTTCTTTATATCCTAATTAGTTGGTAATAATAACTTTCCTGGACTAGCAATTTGTATTACATTGTTAGATGAACTGTATAATACCTTGAACAAACAGGAATATATGTACAGTGACAATTAATCTCAACCTTATATCAATATACACAATTTGTATACAATATACAAAAAAATCAAATTCATTGTAAAATATTTAAATCTAGTAATTTCTTTTTTTAAAGTAGATTCAATAATCTACCCTTATATCCTATTATATCTGTATCCATTTCTTTCTTTCTTTTCTTTTCCTTTTTTAAACAAGAACCCTAAGTCTAATCTCTCTTGTTTAGTTTTTTCTAACCATAATTAATAACAATTTTTAACCAATTACCCTAAACAATGACAATCATCCATAACCCATTAAAACACCAAAAACCACCCACCCTACCTCTTGGGAATGTGGGCATCATGTTCTTAAATTTACTTCCTACTGTCTCTGGGGCGATGGCATCTTCAGGGGATCCTGAAAAGAAAAGTATTATTGATTGTCAAGTCCTGAAATATGTAGCTGTGTCATTTGTTATCCAGTCTCTGCATAACAGGAAAGTACACGGTTTATCTCAGGTCCTGGCTAGAGTAGTCTGTGAAGCTGGTTCATCTCAGCTAGCTACCTTGAAATTGTCCTGAGCAGATTGTAGTCCAAATCTGATCTTTAGTTGGTGTTTGTCAGCCCAGTGGCTTTGCCATAGTCCATGTGATATCCTTGTTGTGGGGCCCCATTTTCCTTTGGGATACTTCTAGTTTACAATTAGGCATTGTCATGGATCACTGCAGAAAACTGTTAAGAGATGAAAACCCAACACAATATACAGAAATATATACAGAAAGCTAAATGCATACATTTTTATTCAGAATAGGATTAGTGACAATAGAACTGTCCCTTCTTTTTAGTCATTCTTCTGTCCCATATCAGGTGGCTCTTCTGATATGATACAGAGATTTTATATTTTCCTTTAACAAGTATGCTTGGGTCTAGAGAAGGAGAGAGCCATACTCCAACTCCAAATTCAGCTTTAATTTATAATTTATCTGGGGCTTCAACTTATCTTGTAATTAGAGATAGAGGTTAAGAAGAAAGATTTTACTATATAAAGTGTATTGGTGGGGGCTGGAGAGATGGCTCAGCGGTTAAGAGCACCTTCTGCTCTTCCAGAGGACCTGGGTTCAATTCCCAGCACCCACATGGCAGCTAACAACTGTCTGTAGTTCCAGTTCCAGGCAAACACCAAGGCAAATGAATAAATAATAAATAAATAAAGTTTAAAAAAAAAAGTGTATTGGTAACAATAAATGCCATATTCTTTTGCTTCTGAATTTTTCTGGATAGCCTCCCTTCTGTTGTAGATGTCTAGATGTCCAAGGTCTTTTAACTTCTTGAAGATGGGTATTTCTGGCTTTCTGTAAAGACAAAAACAAAAACCTACACCAACCCTCCATTTTTTTCTTACAACTTAAAGAATTGTAGTATGGGTAGATGAGCCATCAATTCTTATTTTCACGAAGTTTCTCTGGTTCAAATCGAGTCTTTATTAATTTTGTTGGTACCCATAACTTTGCTTCACCTGTGGAAACAAAAGCAAAACCTCTTCCCCAACATAGCACATAACCTGGCTTCCATTCTGAGGTCAGTACATCTTTGAAATAGACAGGCTGATTTAGCTCAGCCATTTTTTTCTATAGTCCAATGCCTTTCAGCAGCTGTTGTTTCTTTCTCATTAGCATTGAGAAAATTCAAAGTTAAGAAAGCATTTGTAGTCTATTTCTAGGGGTCTTTGTTATTCCTTTATGTTTATTTAGCATCTCCTATAAAGTTCTATGTGATCTTTCTATGACTGCTTGCCCTATAGATTATGTGGTATTCCTATAATATGCTTTATATTACAGTAAGCAAAAAATTGTTTCATTTTACTAGAGACATATGCCATTGTCTGTCTTAATCTCTACAGGTATTCCTATGATGGCAACTTCTAGCAAATGTGTGATTACAGAATCAGCCTTTTCTGAACACAAAGCAGTTGCCCATTGAAATTCTAAAAAGGTATCTATTGTATGATGTACATCTTAATTTTCCAAATTCTATAAAATGAAATACATCCACCTGCCAGATTTCATTTCTATGTATACCTTTAGGGTTACTCTCTGCTGGTAATGGAGTTTGGTTATAGAAGGAACAAGTGGGATATCTTTTTACAATTTCTTTGGTTTGTTGCCAAGTGATGAAGAAATCTTTTTTTAATCCTTTGCTATTGATATAATGTTTTTTATGAAACTCTGAGGCCTCTAGCACATTTCGTATTAATAATTTATCAGTTTCATCATTACTTTGTGCTAAAAGACCTGGCAGACCTGTATGGGACCAAATGTGTATTATATATAAGGGATGATCCCTAGTCCTGATTATTTCTTGTAACCGAATAAATAATGAAGTTAATTCTGACTCATCATTAATAAAATCAGCAGTTTCAATGTGTGAACCAACTTTTTGCATACTGAGAGTCAATGACTATGTTGAGAGCTTTAGTAAAATCCATTAATATCATCACAATAGCATATAATTCTGTTCTTTAACTTTGAGGATATTGTTAATATTTCCCCAAAAATTACTGCACGCTCTTTGCCAAGGTTCACTTTCTACCCATAATTGGTCAATTTCTTCATTAGTTAAAGGTACAACACTTTTTGTTGGGTCCATTCCTGTTAATTGACAAAGTCTTAATTTCCCTTTAAAGACAATTCAGAAATCTTTTCCACATGTCTTTAATTTTTTACTCGGTTTATGTGGTAGAAATAGCCATTCCAATATAACATTTCCCTTTGCATTAAGATTCCCTTAGGGGAATGCTTAGAGAGCAAGATAACTAGGTTGCAATTAACGTCTGGATCCATATGATCCACATGCGCATCCTGTAATTTCTTTTCTACTAAAGCCAATTCTCTCTCAACTTCAGGTGACAATTCTCTTGGACTATTTAAGTCCTTGTCATCATTTAAAGTTTTAAACAAATTATCCAGTTCATCATTTTTTATTCCAATAGTGGGTCGTAAATTGGCAATGTCTCCTAGTAATCTTTGGAAGTCATTAAGTGTCTTTAATCTATCTCTTCTGATTTGTACCTTTTGGGGTCTAATTTTTGAAGGTCTATTTTGTAACCTAAATAATTAATGGAATCTCCCCTTTGTATTTTTTCAGGGGCTTTTTATAATTCCCAAGCAGGCAAGATTTTTTTCACTTCCTCAAACTTTTTTTTCTAGAGTATCAGTATTTGAATCTGCCAGTGCTGTGGGATTATGCTGGTTATGTAAATATTTGTCCCTCCTATGGGTTTAATAGAAGCTGATTGGCCAAAGACAAACAGAAAGTGAGGGTGGGGTTACAAGGCTAAGAAAACTCAGAAACATCTCAGAGCAGAGACAGATGCCAGGGACAGATGCCAGAGTCGCTGGATCTTCCAGGAGACTCAAAGGAAATGCTGCTCTGAGAAAAGGTACCAAGCTGCACTGTTGAAGAAGATGGGTTGAGTTGAGATGAAAGAGTTTGCAAATTATATCCCTGGGCCCTAGGTCAATCCACATAAAATAATACAAGTGTCTGTTTGTTTCTGTGGGACTGTGGGTCTAAACCTTGAGGCCAGGCCCAGAAAGCCTAGTCTAATCTTTTGCAACATGGACACCTAGAAGCAAAAGACACGGATGAGTTTAATTTTGTCTTATTTCAAAGCCTGGACTTTGAAGAGAACACTCTGCTTTTATGTTGATGTTCTAAGTAGGAGGGTTCTAAAGAGTTCTAGCAGCAGATATAACAAGCACAATGGTAACATTGAACCCTACTCTACTGATCTCAAATGCTCTCACCAGCACACCTACCCATTTCCCTTTTATCTAGACCACCTCTCCCAGTCTTCTTGACAGCTCTGAGTGGCATATGACTGCACTCCTGCTGGCCTGAGGCAGGAGAAATGGTGTGTGTCCAATCCAGGTTGAGCCCTTCATTTTTTCCCTTCCCTGCTGCTGGTCTGGATACAAAATCTTAAAGCCATATGCTTCAGATGGCAGGACCCTCATTAATCTCAGTCCAGAATTATCTGGAGCTGAACGCCCATCACCTTGTTTACTACCAACTAGCCTTTGCTTAAAGTAGGGCACTTCTATTTGTTAAGTGACGGACATATCTCAGTTAATACCCTCTCCTGCTGGATCTGAAAGGGTAAAGAAAAGGCCCCAGGCTAAGTCAGGTCTTGTTTCAAGGGGGTATGTCCCCTGAGGTTCTGGTATCTGGATAGTAACCTTACTTCTCTGTAGAATAATTTACATCGACTTCTTCTCTGTAGAATAATTTACATGGCACAGGTTCTCCACTTGGCACTACTGATTGACACATGAACTGAGTCATTTCCTGTGACTTAGGGGTTACCAAAAGCATTGCATGGGACTTTGTGACTGCTATCATGTCAGGAATGTTATTGGCAAAATTATTTGTTTTGTGCTTAGAAGTGAACTGATGCCTACGAGGCCTTCTCTCACTCTGGCCTGGAAGAGGTCATGAGGTCATGTGGCCGCTTCCGCTGGGCTTTTGACTGTGTGCGTCTTCCTTCATTGTCTGTGTCTAATGTTCCTTCCTCATGGCTCCTTGAATGTGGTAGCGAGGACTTTGCAATTTTCTCAGAGAACTTGAAGATCTGTTGATGCAAGACTGATGCCAAGCAGATACCCAAGGAAGATCATGACCTACCTGTCAGGGAAATACAATCAGCACAAGCAAAGGTGGTCCTAGAACTCTGACCCAGGACTAGGGTGAGAGGAACAAGACACCAGACTTCCTGACTGAAGGAAATGTGTTTGCCAGGAATCATAGGAAAGAACCTTCAGTGTCCACACTTCTCTAGAGTCTGTGCTTGCTCAGACATTCAGAAGCAGAAAGACCTCTTTCATTTTGAACTCTTTCCATCTTGTTTATTTCATACCATAATACAGCTCACTAAAAACATATTAGTTTATCATCTATCCCATTAGATAAAAGGCATACCTACCAACCTTCCCTCGTTCACAAAGAGCCTCTGACTTGGGATAGGGAAACACTGGGAAGAAGCCATGGAGGGAGTTTCTTTCAGCTCCTTGGTTGGCCTATCTGGACACTTCTTTGCTGGATTCCTCAGCTGCCTTACCATCTAGCACCTAGAATTTCTGGCTGAAGCTTCATTGCAAGCAATTTGTAAGGGGGTTCAGAATATTCATGACAAGGTACTATTTGACTGATTAACTAACTAACTAACCAACATGGTGAATGTGGTTTTGGACCCAAAGGAATTGGCTGAAGAAGATGCATGGCTTTTCAGGCAGAAGGCACAGTGCCTGTTTAGGGCCTGTGTCAGCACCTGCACTGAAATTTGCCTCCTGCTGGGGCCTGACCCCTTTCTTTGGTTAGTACTCAAACAATTGTCTGCGTTTCCAAATCTGAGCTTCTCTATTTTGGTTTTTCTCTCACTAGAGGATCTAAATATAAGCACAGGTTCTCCACTTGGCACTACTGATTGACACATGAGCTGAGTCATTTCCTGTGATTTAGGGGTTATCAAAAGCATTGCATGGACTTTGGAGGCATCCAAGAGCCCTACCAGCTGACCCCTCACCTCAGCAACAATTCAAAGTATTTGGTCACGGTGAGGAGTATGGCCTTGACAGAGAGCCACTGTGAAGTGGTCAGAGAGGGGTGCTGCAAAGCTAGATCAGCTCAGGTTCAAGTCTTGACTGTGACCTGAGCAGTTATGTGAATTTGTTCCTTAGTTTTGTCGTGTTTACAATGGGGGGAATAACATAGCTACCACAGGGGAGCAGTGAGAGTAATTTCATAAAGTCAAGGGAGTAGCCAGCAAACTCCTCAGCATATTATACAATTTTGCTTCCACAGTGATATTTAAGAGAATGACACCAACAACTCTATTCTCCAGAAGAGAGAGTAATTTAAAACCATTGAAATTCATAGACTTATTTGTTGATTTTAAAGACTATATTTATTTTATGCACATGAGTGTTTTCCCTGTGTGTGTGTGCACCACGTGATGTTTGTGGAAGTGAGAAGGTGGCTTTGGGTCCCTTGGAATTGTAGTTATAGATGGTTGTGAGCCTCCATGTGGGTGCTGGGAACTGAACCCGGGTGTTCTGCAAGAGCAGGTCCTTAAATTCCTGGGCCATCTCTCCAGCCTCCTCACTTTACAGCTGTATTTCTTCCTTACACCGAGAAGTGTGCCTGTATGTACTGTTGGAGAGGAGAAAGGGGACGCTCAAGAGATGGGTTTAATATGGGTGCAGGGAACTGAGCTCTTGAAGTTTTGACTCTGTTAACCTTTAAGAGCAGAGCTATTTTTCCAGACCCTCATCATCATTATTATTTTCTGCCTGTGTATTCAATTGCTGGGCGTTATTTCAGAGCTTTACCTTCGCACCCTAGGACTATGGATTTGCCTATTTGTTCTTTTTAATCTGTTAATTTTTGTTAGTTTCTAAGCCACACTAGTAGATGGAATAGTTCTTGGACATGTAGACTTGGTACATCACCAAGGGTTGACTTTATTGGTATGCAACGTCTTTTCTATGGTAAGGTGCATTTACTAAAAATCTTTGTGTGTGGTGCTGCGAGATCAAACCCAGAGCCCTGTGCATACTACGCTGAACTACCTGCAGGTGATCTTGTGTACTGAGTTAAAAAAGCAACACATTTTAACAATGCAGCCATTTTTAAGGTTCCTGCCTAAGGGAAAGCATTATCTTTTGTATCCTCCTGCCAGGTTTGACGGATAAAGGAAGCCTTGTGGTGTGAAAGCTGTATTCTGATGTATATAAGAAGGCAGAGAAAGGTGGCCCTGAATCCTGACTGTGCCCCACACCTATGCAAAATTTTTAACCCTTTGGGGCCTCAGTCTCCTGAGGTGAAGAAGTGAGCTCAGAGCTCACACAGTCAATTACAAAAGTCTGCTGAGCTGGTGGGCCCTCTGTGGCTGGCTGCTCACTTCTTTTTCTTTTAAGAGATTTTATGTTTGGAAATGTGAAGTCAACTGGAACCTCCCTGCCATAGAAATATCCCGGATCCTACACACATTATTTATCTCTTATGACAACCTGTGCAGCTAAGACTCATTTCTGTGTAAATAATTTGTGTGAGCCTGCCTCGGCTGCACATCTTTTTGCAGATACTGACGTTCGAGAAGGCAATGAGCGGTGTTGGGGAGTAGAGACATTTGGGTTGAAGAATATCTTTGTATACACGGCTTCTGAAGCCTGTAATTGATGTCTTAAACTACAGTATATAATTTAGCGTGACAGACTTCTTTTGTGTTAATAAGAAGTTACTCAATAATTCATTTCCTAGTCTACTCCCTGTGAATCATGATAAAGTAATGCGGTTTTAATGAGGCTGTAATATGCTTTTCCAAGGGAATTGCACAATGCTGTAACAATTAATGTACCGTGCGTTTAAGGCACGATAGCCTCAAGAATGAGTGTGGCTTGCAGCCGAAAGCAATGACACTTTCAGAGCTGAGGATGCTCCCCAAACACTGGCTACACAGCTGCTGAAGAATGTGGAGACAAGGCAGATGTGTACTTAGAACAAATACAAATCGAACATACCGGCATCTGAGGAAACAATGGTCCCCTTTCTCTGAAAACTACTGTTCACTAAGGAAGAAATAAAACAAAGAAAAATATGAGTGCTTTCAGCGCTAATTGCCTTAAATGCAGTAACTAACCCATTCCAGGTGCTTAATGCTGCCCCGCCGCTCTGTGGGCTCTTTGTTCACTTTAATGGGACTAATTTTGTTTTGATGTTAATTGTCCTTTAACGTCTTGTTTAATCATGCAAGATGCCCACATATGTCTTGAGAGGAGAGAAAATTTTCAACAGAAAGCCAAACAAACCCATGCATGAACTTGGCTTTCCCTGGGTATATGAGCACTTTCCTATACCAGTACTACAGACTTAGCATTTTCTACAAGAGGTGGTTTTCTCATATGCATATTGTAAGAGTTAGCAACAAGGAGGGTCGATGAATATTAATATTGACTCAATGCAATAAACATTCATTCAAGCACCTGTGTCCCCAACACAAAACAAGGCTGTAAAGGCACAGTGTTGGATGAATGGAATGTTTCCAGAATCTCACCGAAAACACATACACACACACACACACACACACCCCCGATGAGGTTACATAAAATACATTATATTATAATAATGTGATGTATTCAAGAAATGTAGCCTTCATGTGAGTTATACTTTATAGTCTATAAAACACTTTTATGTACATTTGTTTATTTGTATCCTACAAAAATTCCAACAAGTGTGCAGGTATTATTTTCCTGACTTTAGGAGTGAATAAGTTGTAGTTCAGTGTTGTAGACAAGTTTGTACCACAAATAGCAGGGGCCAGGCTCTAAATTGAAGGTTTGTAGCACAATTGCCCTTTTCATATATAATGTGAAAGGGTTGAGAATTAGTGTGCTTTCCCTACATAACATAGCTGTAGCCTCATACAGTGTTACTGACAAATTAATAGATAGAAATACTAATTCCTAAGGAAGAGAGTCTCATCAGGAGCTAACTCTTCAGCTAGCTCCTTGACCTTGGATCTCTCATCCCCCAGGAGTAGAGTATGGATGCATTCTGTTTAAACTGCCCAGTCTCTGAGATTTTGTTACAGTAGCCAGAGCTGATTAAGAAGAATATTAAGACTAACAACTGATGGATTTACCTTGTCAGTCAAGGAAGATTGACCTGCCTATGTCACATCTAGATTATTAACTGCCTTTCAAAACTATGAATTAAGGAAAAATTCCAGTCATAGTATTATGACTTACCAGTCTCCATCATTGTTAGCTCTCGCTGAAGTCTTTGGTCTTGTGTTTGCTAGTCCTGTCCTTGACCTTAAGCAACATGATGCACTTGAAGTTTCTTATGTGCAATGTTATGCTCTTTCATCTTTGCCCAAGCAGCTGTCTGGCAAAGGTGAATTGTGGTTTTACGGAAAGAGGGTGGGGATTCATGAAGAACAGACACTTTATTTGAGGTAGTCCTAAATGTGATTGTCCTATGTACCCAGCTGCACTTGTCACTGTGTGAAAGTACACAGAGGAAGAGCTTAAGTAAGTCCTGAGCCTCTGCACTGCCCCCTCCCCAATTCTTCTATTCTGTGCTATAGCCAACTAGCAGTTTTCTCTGTTATTTTTTTCTGTTCTGTGAAGAACTGGGGTGCTGTGCTAAGAGCCACCTTTATTGATGGCCCTGAGTTGTGCCACGTGGACCAGTGAAAACTGCTGGGTCTGCTGGAATAACAGTGTCTTTTCACAAACTAACCATCATCAAAACTATCCATACTTCTTCTTCGAGTCTTGCAGCTGTTCATTGCACAACATAGTGTTCTTGCACAGGAAACGTGACTCCATTTTCTTCTTTCTTCAGGTCAGACTCTTTGGGTTAGTTCAGACTACCATATCTTTCTCATATCCAACATCTAAGCTATCAATAAATCCTGTAAATGTCACATTTAAGGTCATCTGCCCACTCACTCTGTCCTCATTTCCATGCCCCTTCCTTCACTAAAATCCTGACTCACCTCATGGCTCTTCTTTTGAGCTTATTCTCCACAAAACAGAGACCTCTTTTAAGTCATGTTAGGTTATATCCTACCTCAGTTGAAAACATTCCAAAGTTTTCACATCATTTAAAGTTTGATTAAAATCATTATTTATTATTATCATAATGTTATGGTGCTGCTGCTGATGCATGTGCATGTGTGTGTTTACCACCATGCATGTGTGGAGGTTGGTGAGTCACTTTGAAGAGCTGATTATATCTTCTTCTACTTTTATGCAGGTTCCAGGGATTGAACTCAAGCCTGCATTGTTGGGGGGCAAGTGCTTTTACCTGGTGACCCATCCTTCTAATTTTTTTTAATATTTATTTATTTACTGTGAATTGGTGTTTTGCCTGCATGTATAACTGTGTAAAGGTGTCAGCTCTTAGAATTACAGACAGTTGTTAGCTGCCATGTGAATGCTGGGAATTGAACTCAGGTCCTTCAGAAGAACAGTCAATACTTTAAACCGCTGAGCCATCTCTCCAGCTCCCCATCCTTCTAATTCTAAAACCAGTTTCTACACGGCTTTTCCATGCCTTGGCTCAAACCTAGTGCTACTCTTTTCTTTTTGTTCATCCTTCCCCCACCATGCTGGACCCAGAAGATGGGCTCCCTCCCTCCTCAGGGTTTTAAGTGCATCTCATTTGTTCTGAACCAGAGAGGCACATCCTTAAGACGTTTCTGTGGCCTATTTCCTTCATTCAGTTTTTTCTTTGTGGCTGATAGGAGGCTTCCTTATAGGGCTGGAGAAATAGCACAATGCTTAAGAACACTGGCTGCTCTTGCAGAAGATCTGGGTTTGATTCCCAGCACCCACATGGCACTTCACAACAGTCTTTAAGCTCCAGTTCTGAGGATCCAATGCTCTATTCTGGCCTCTGTGGACATCAGGGATGCATGTGATGCAGATACGTATGTGCAGGCAAAACATGTAAGCACATGAAATAAAAATAAATATTTTTTAAAGAGGCTTTTCTATGCACACTCAATTCCAGCTCCCTTTCCCCCTATATCTCTCATCACCCTGTTTTGTGTATTTATAATGAGGAAATAAAGTATGGCTGTACAAATTAATGGTGTACGGTCATAAAGAGGTCTCTCCCCTTTGTCTCCCAATGCTAAAAGACAGGGAAAATCCTGAGGACAAATCTCAAGAGGAACACACCTCATAGATGCAATGTGGTGAATGAGGTATAATCTTGTTGGGGTCCTATTATTAAAGTCTGGCTGAGAGTTAGGTTAAAAATAAATAAAAGTCTAAATGAAACTTGAGATAGTGCTAGCTACTCTGGAGAGGTAACAAACATCAGATCTGCAAAGCATGGCATTTTCTGAACCCAGGGCCGCGACATTGTTGGTGGACAAGACTTCAAAATTCTAAACATGATAGGTGTTGCTCTGTTGCAGGCTGAGCTGATTCTCAACCTGTCAGGGCTTGAACCCTGGTGTCTGTCAAGCTTGTAGGCTCTTCTTATAGCAGTTGGGAGTTTAGTGGCTGAGATCAGCACCTCTCATGTGAATCCCAAAAGATGTGATGCAATATTCTCATGGAAAGGCACAGGACTCATCAAGCTCTTATTATCACAGAAAAATATCATTCATCCACAGGGCAAACCCTGCTAGCACCTAGACTCATTCAAAGCCGTATAACAGGACTGGGCATAGCTTAGTGGTAATGTCCATGTCTAGCATGGGTGAAGTTCTGAGTTCCATCCACCACCAGGGGAAAGAGAAGGCCACATGACACATTATTGCCTAGTTGCACCTTTTTCTTCCTAATATTTATTATTGCCTTCCTTTTAGAACATCATTCACCATTAAAATCAAAGTTACTTCTTATGTGAATAGAGACTTCCTTTTTTATATTGAAGGGTTTCCTGGAGCTGGAATGACATCTGCGTGTGAAAGTTACATAGCACCTATATGTTGAATTTGGTGAAAAACTTTTAAAAAATTAGCAATATTTAATGATGGTAAGGATCGTCAAAATCTGTTGGGGACACACTGAGATATCACATTAAATGGCTATTGGAGGCTTGAAAATGTCCATCTTTTGTTCCAGCATCTCAGTTTCCTGTTTCCCATAGCAACACTACAAGGACATGGAGCCATGACTAATTATGAAGGTATTTTTATTCTTGAGACAGATTTCATGTAGCCTAGCCTAGCTTTAAGCTTGTGTGCTGAGGATTTTGAACTCCTGATTGCTCTGCCTCCACCTCCCAAACTCTAGCATTACAGGTATGTGTAGCTGATTTTATTTTGTTTTTGTTTTTTTCCTACTCTTTTAGCTCTTTACTCTTTGCGGGGGCTGGCACCCAGCAACCTTATAAATCACATGGAGGCTTATTCCTTCTTATAAATGCCCAGCCTTAGCTTGGCTTATTTCTAGCCAGTTTTTCTTAACTTAAAATTATCCTGTCTACCTTTTGCCTCTGGGCTCTACTTATCTCTATTCTATACACCTTTCTTTCTTCCTTACTCCTTTGCTGAGTGCCTGGCCCCAGATGTCCTCCTCTCCTTTTTTTCTTGCTCCCGATTCTTCCCAGATTTCTCTCCCTATTTATTCTCTCTGCCTGCCAGCCCCGCCTATCCATTCTCCTGCCTTGCTATTGGATGCTCAGCTCTTTATTAGACTAATCAGGTGTTTTAGACAGGCACAGTAACACAGTTTCACAGAGTTAAACAAATGCAACATAAAGGAATGTAACACATCTTTACATCATTAAAACAAATGATGTTCCACAGCATAAGCAAATATAACACATCTTTAATTAATATTCCACAACAGCTGTGTGCCATCATATCTGGTTAATGCACACCTGGGATGAAGCCCAGGGATCTCTGCCTGTTGGGAAAGCATTTTACCAGCTACCTCTTTGTCCTGGAAATATTTTTTAAGAGTAAAATAAATCAAAACAACATTAATATCCACCATTCAGGAAAAGGCTAAGTTGACTTCTATGCCTCAGAAAAGAGCCTTGAAAGCTAGCAGAACAGATCTCTAGAGGCAGGATCTGTGGCTTGCTGCTGGGAAAAGAAAAAAAAAAAGTTATACACTATGTTGCTGGGATGGTCCTTCTGACTTTTTCAAAGATAATAAACATCATATAGAGTTTCAGGGACCCATGCCTGCACTCACTAGATGGTATTTGATCTGCTGAAGACCTCTGACAGGGATGAGAAGGTGACTTTGCTATCGGACACAGCCACCTCTGTGTTGTTTGAACATTTCTGTCACAAATTATCTAAAAATTACCCCTATCGGCCTCATTTCTCAGCAAGCCTAAAAGAGATGTGGAGACTTGGTTTGACTATCAGCTTTTTGACTTACTAGGCATACACTTTTAACATTTTATTCTCTGTAGAAATCACATCCATCAGTGATCTAACTGATGTAACTTACTCCTGGCTGTACAATTGGAACCTATCACCACACTGACGCACAGGGGAAATAGCAGATAAATAAATAGATAGGATTCTGGGGAAGAGGCCCCCAGAATGCAATTTTGTGTCATTTAATATTGACACTAACAGACTCTGTAAAATGTCTTCTTCTTCATACCAAGCATGTAAACCAGCCGTCTCTGAGATCACCGCAATTAATCCTATCTGCCAAGTCTTCTCAATCAATACTTTTATTCAAGAGATATTAGTGCTTCAAATGCTGAAAAGCTTTCCCCACAGTCAGGTCCCTGAGGGCTGGGTCTCTCATGTTACTTTTCAGAGTTAAGTGCTAAGACCGTGGACCTTAATCTGCAAACCAGTAATAACAATGACCACAGCACTTGTGGGATAGAAAGCTCCTTGTAAAGCTGCAGAAAGAATACCAGGCCATGGAGAATCAAGAAAGTAACAGAAAGCAATTCTACTAGCCCTTAATGCCAGCAGCTAGAGTGAAAGCTGGCAGCTACGTATTACCCCATCCCAAGCATTTTCTATAGCAAATCTCATTGCTTTTAAAGACTCATTTCTTTTCTTTTCCACCCATAATTCCTCTGTTTCCTTCACACTCAACAACCTCACTATGCTACAGCTCTGTTTTACCCATCGTTGTAAGGGTGTCTATTGCTGTGATAAAACACCATGACCAAAAGCAGCTCAGGCAAAAAGAGATTTATTTCAGTTTATAACTCTCAGGTCATACACCATTACTGAGAGAAGACAGGGCTGGAACCCAAGGCAGGAGCCCTCGAGACAAGGACTAAAGCAGAGGCCATGACAGAATGCTGCTTTCTGGCTTGCTCCTCGTAATTTACCCAGCCTAATTTCTTATACAATCAGGACCGACTGCTCGGGGTGGCACCACCTTCCATGTGCTGGTGCATGGGCACCATCCACATCAATTTTTAATCAAGAAAACACACTGCAGACTCACTCATCTGTAGACATTTTCTCAACTGGGAGTCCCTTTGTCCAAATGACTCTAGCTGACAGAAAACTAACCAACATGCTCCCTGAAATTCTGTTATCAACTGATTTCCTCCTGCTCAAGATTCAGGGGATCTACTTTTCATTTAATTCAGGAAGTTCTTCCTTTGGCAACATTTATTCCCTCATGTCCATTATCTGTTGCAATTATTCCTTCAATGGTACTGAGAATTCAGGATGATTTGTGAATGTTATACTCAAGGCTTCTCTAATCTGATACCTTTGTTTTATGCTAAGAGAAAGGTCAGATTAAAAGATCTGGGTTCAAGTTTAACTGTGATTAGTTTGTTTGGATTTCTTAACCTCTTTCCATTTCAATTTTCTCTTTTGTAAAATGGGATTAGTTATAATGGCTGCCTCTCAAGGATGTTGAGAGACTCAAAGGACCTAGTGCTCTGAAAACCCTGCTAAGCATTGGGCACTGTAAACACTAACATTCATAGAGTACTTATGGGGATGAAAACCTGATTGTTACCTAGAAGACTGTTACCCTTCTCATTTCACAAGAGTTGAGGCATACCTGGCTTACCCTATGCATCTTATTGACATCCATGGGAGTGGAGCCTTGAACCAAACCCTAGAGAGTGGGGCCTGAACCCAATGGCTGAGCTTTCTATGGGACACAATAGTGGCACAATCTTAGCTAAAAGATAGCCAGACACTCAGGCTTCCATACCAACTTCCTGCTCTCAGTGTTTTAGAATGTGCTACATGTGTTACTTACTGTTCTGACAGACTGATTTTTTTTATTCTTTCTGTAGAGCCAAGTCCTTGCAGCCTTGTTCAGCTCTTACCCCTCACTACATATAACCCTCAAGCACAGTCCCTGATCTAACTTAGGCTATCACCCTACCCCTGCCTGCGACTCCCAGGTTTGGCATCACCCCTTTCCCCAGGGAGGATTTTCTGAGTTCTCTTTTTTCTTCGGTGTTTATCCTGATGAAAAGAGCCTAACATTTTTTTAAAAAGTTTATTTTAATTTAGACAATATGTATGTGTGTGTGTGTGTGTGTGTGTGTGTGTGTGTGTGTGTGTGTGTATGCATGTATGTGCATCACAATGCATTCAGCTACTGGGGGAGGGTATTTGAAGAAGAGGCATCAGGTTCCCTAAGCCTGGAGTTACAGGCAGTTGGGATCAATCTGGTGAGGGTTCAGGGAATCAAAGCCTGATCCTCTACAAGAACAGCAAGTGTTCTTAACTGCTGAACCTTCTCAACACCCCCCATAATATTTGAATAAATGGATATTATCTAACTTAGTGCTCTTTAAACGTTCTTATTTAAGAATTATTTGGAGTGATTGCTTGCAGTGTGCATTTCTTGTAAATTAAAATCTTACCTAGATGCCACCTTATTCCAGTTATCAGATGGAAAGTAAGTCTTGGCAAAGAAATAGAGAAAGCAGAACGTTTGTACACTGTTGGTTGGGGTGTAAGTTTGTAGGTGCATGATGGATGACAGCATAGAGGTTCCCCAAAGCCCCAAAAGAATGTCACATGATCTAGCAGTCAATGTATGGGAAGCTGTGTGTCAAGACAAGTCTATATGCATGTCCACTGAGGACTTCACAACAGTCAGCATGGAGAAACACTAGTGCCTGTCAGCCAGTGAACAAAGTATGGTGGACAAACACAATGGGATACTGTTGTAGTGAAAAGAATCCTGTCATTTGTGACAACATGGATGAACCTGGAGTGTAGCACAAATTCTAAATGATCTTAATAATAAAACCCAGAGTCAGATATAGGGGTAAATGCTGAAAGATCAGAGAGACAAAGGAGCCAGCCACAGTAACAACTCTTCAGCTAAAAAAGGGCGAAGCTCATTCCTCTCTCTGCCCAGTCATATCACTTTCTCTTTTTCTTCCTTGCAAGTGCTGGGATTAAAGGTGTGAGCCACCACTGCCTGGCCTTCATGGTTAACCAGTGGCTAGCTCTGCCCTCTGATCTTCAGACAAGCTTTATTCGTTAGAGAACAAACAAAATATCACCACACTGAAGGTCATTGTGCTGAGGGAAGTTATCAAACAAGCAGAAACACCATCTTCTCTCACACATTCAGAATCAAAAAGTCTAGTTTATAGAATTTTCAAAGTCCAGAAAGTGGAGTGAATGTTAGCATAGTCTAGAGGTCAGGAAGTGTTGGAGATGGTCAAGGGATATAAAATTTCCACCAAGTAGAAATAATGTTTGAGAGATTGCGTATCCTAGGTGACTGTAGCTAATAACACACTGTATGTGTTCAAGTGACTGGAAATACAGTTTGAGTATTGTCACCACAAGAAGTGATAAGTGTTTGAGGTAGTGGGTGTGTTAAGTAGCTTGATCCACATAGTTCAGGTTATGTAAATGTTGCGAAGTTGTTGTGCAGCACAAACATACACTTTTGTGGCTGAGTCCTAACAGTTCCTTTGGAGGATGGGATGAAGAGACTGGGCCAATGACACAGACACCAGAAATCAGGCGAAAAACAAATGGCAGAACCGCAGACTGTACATTGTGGATATGGGGCAAACCTACATCCCCC
>PVIH01005268.1:0-126601 GCA_004025045.1 Sigmodon hispidus
GGGGGGGGGGAGGAGCAGCCTCCAGGGAGTACATGACGGGGGGAGGGGTGGCAGAAAGAAAGGAAGGTTATCCTGGCATGTGCTCTCCTAAAAAGTCTGTCCCCAGGCACGGCTGGGCCCAGGTCAAAAACTGATGTTCTCCTAGAGGCAGATGTGGGAAGGCCATCTGTGAACCTGGCCACTAAGACAGCCATTGCTTAGATGATGCTTCTGGAATTTAGGAGGTCAGGGCTCCCTGATGAGGTAGCTTCCTCAACATGACAACTGAGTGTCAGCAGCTGACACTGCTGTGACCGGGCATGGGACACCAGCCAGGCAGGGACCCTAGTGATGATAGGATCCAAGACCTGCAGAGGGATGGGAGGCAGGGGGCTGTGAAGGGAACAGGGGCAGGATGGGTGTCAGTCAACAGAGGTCCTTGTAGCATGTAGATTACAAATGGGGAATGGATGAGGGAGAGAGTTCAGAGTGGGGACACACCCCTAGACTGACCAGTCCCCTTCTGTACTGAGACACCCTGCAGTACAGAAACGGGTTAAAACTTGTTCAGATCCACATTTCCCAGAAACTAAAATAAACATCCCAGCCACATGAAGAGTCATCCCTGGGTAAGATGGAGAGGCCTGGAGGTTAGTGGTTCAGAACTGCAGACAGGTGGGTATGTTGACGCATGTTCAGGGTTTGAGAGTCACTGGTTTATGGGAAGATTGGCCATGGGACAGGAGGGAAATGTCAGAGGTGACTCCTGGCTGCCTGACTTGGACCTCTGATGGTGATGTAGTGTTCTTGTAAAAGAATGGGGTCTGGGAGGCTGTGGGAAGAGAGCCATGCCTGTGCAAACATGTTGCTATGCTACACTTCCCTTTTCTGTCTTTGTTTATTGAGATAGGGTCTCATGTAGCTCAGGCTAGACTGAAGTTCATCAGACAGTCAAGGAAGACTTTGAACTCCTGACCTGCTCCCCTTACTTCCCAAGCAGTGGCATCACAGACATGCTACTATGCCCAGCTTCCTTAATATCTCAAATTAATAATGTCAGAAAATGCAGAGATAAATGGACCCTGCACTAAGGACTTGGATTCCCCAGTGATTCACAAATCTGAGCCTCAGTTTCCTCACCTGAAAAGTGGGGTTAATAAGTTCCAGTCTAAATAACATACACCATTGGCATTTTGGTCAAATAAACCCACAGAAACAAAAGCATTCTAAAACTACAGAATGGAAGCCAGAGAATTGCAAGATGTAAAGGAGAGCTATGAAAACTTGTGTGCTGGCCCTCATGTGCCTGTCCCACTTCTGAACTCACAATAGGTGTGGATCTCTGCACGGTACCAAGGCAGTAAGCATCCCAGCATGCACAGCGAGAGGTTTAATGGCTGCTGGGAGGGGAGTCATTCTCCTTCAAGGTTATGGCCACCAGTCAGTTGCCCTTGTTCATTCAGTAAATAACCCCATGCCCATGTCCATTCACCCAAGCAACCCTAATGACACTCAGTGGGTTATTTAAAGTGAAATAAAAAGATATGAATGTAGGAGGGGGAGTGTTGGGAAGAAGTGTTCCTGAAGGAGGTGGGGGGGCATGGGAGAGAAGGATGGGCTATTATCAAAACATATTATGTGCACGCATGGAACTGTCCAACATAGGATATGTTCCCCTAGATAACACTTGCAATCAAACAGAGCCGCCTAGAGATTCAGCATCATGTGTGCGCATGTGCGTGTGTGTGTGTGTGTGTGTGTGTGTGTGTGTGTGTGTTTGTGTGTGTGTGTGTGTGTGTATTTCCCAAGGGTCCAGTCAGTGCCACCCTACAGATTCACTTGTGAGGATCCCAGACAAATTTTTTTCCAGGCAGGGCATTTATGTTCTTTTTTTTTACTAATATCTCTCCATCTTCCCACCCTTAATCAGTAGGATAGTCGTCTGGGACCATCAGAACCAGTTTTCAAGAGAAAGTTCCAACACATAGGTGGTGCTTGCCCCCCTTCAGATGCACTCTCCCAGCAGGGTCAGGTCCCAGGGAGTTTGTTCAAAGCAGAATAGAGAAGCATCAAGCCTGTCAACCAGAGAATGAATGTTGAATGGCCACCTTCACTGCCAGACCCAGACAGAAAGCAGGACAGTGATCTCAGAGAGGAAAGCCTGGGAAGCTGTTGGTTTGATAGCTTCAGAACATCAGCTTTACAAGATCAAGAGTTCTGGAGATGAAAGTCAGTGATGTTTGTACAATGTAAGCATGATGGGCAACGCTGAACTGTCCTCTCAGGGGTGATGGAGAAGGGACTGGAGAGATGGCTCAACACTGGGACATGGACTGAGTATCATCCCTAGAACTCATGGAAGGGGAAAATAAAACCCTACCCTAGCATGTGCTGGTGTCCTGGCGCTGGGGAGTGAGAGAGGAGCCGATCCCTGGGCACACACTGGCCGGTCAAGGCTGTGTAATGGACAGGAGGCCAGTGAGAGACCCTGTCTAAAAAGAATGCAGACCACTCCTGAAGAATGACATCTAAGGTTGTCTCTGGCTTCCACAGATGTGCACACTCACTGCACCAGTACACATGAACACACACACAAAGAAACAGTCAAGAGGGCAAATCCTTCATGCATTACACCATGTTAGTGAAAACAATAACCATAGTCTGTACCAAGGAGGCTCAGTTCAGGGGTTTTAATCTGGTGCCCTGAAAATCCTTCACAGATGGAGTCTGCTCTACACACACACACACACACACACACACACACACACACACACACACACACACAGTCTCTCTCTGTGTGTCTCTGTCTCTCTCTCACACACACACACACAATCTCTCTCTGTCTCTCTCACACACAGAGTCTCTCTGTCTCTGTCTCTCTCTCACACATACACAGTCTCTCTCTCTCTCTCTCTCTCACTCTCTGTCTCTCTCTCTCTCTCTCTCTCTCTCTCTCTCTCTCTCTCTCTCTCTCTCTCGTCTCACACCCACACCCACACACCAGACTTCTCCATCAGTTTTGCAAGGATAGTGGAGAGCCCTGTCATCTGGGCCAATCTGGGTTTTACCCCAGAGCTTTAAATATTCAAAGGCATCTTTGTTTCTTTGCGAAGCCATTCCTCATTCATTTTGCCATTACATAAGACTTACTTTGGTTCTGATATAGAAGGAAGAAAAACCCATTGCCCATTTTATTCATTTTGAATAAACTAAAAATAACTAAAATACGATGCTTTCCACTTCCTGTAGCCAGTAAAGAGTCTTCAGAAAAGACAAAGGAAAGAAAAATCTGGAATATGGAAAAAGATCCTGGGCCAGACCCTCAGGAGCCTGAGATCCAGGGCTCAGCTCTCACTCTGCTGGGAGGCCTTGGATGAGTCCCTCCCTTCTGGGGCCTCAGGCACTTCATCTAGAGAAAGAAAGAAGTGTGTCAGGATCCTTGGCCCTCAGAGTCCCTCCAGCCCTGACATCCTATTTCCAATGAACAGCAGTGAACTAACCATCTCATACATGAGTTGGTTTTTATTATTCAGAAATATTTCCAAATTAAGTTTGTTGTGATCCTGCTTGAACAAAACAGCTAATATCATCTCTCCACTCTGACGGATGCCTTTAGAAACCCAACTAAACTCAGGACACCACCTCCAGCACACCTCCTTACATCCCCTGCAGGATGGTCTCTTCCCCATCTCCTGGTCTTTAGAAATTGCTCTATCAAGGTCACTAAAACCTCCCAAGATCGAGTCCAGCACTCACTCCAGTCCTTCCCTTCCTTGGCCTCTCAAAACAGTCCCACCTTGTGAGAATGCTCTTTTAGAGACTGATGATGCTACCCCAGCCCGTGACTTTCAGGGAGGGACCTAGGGTAAATCCTTGAGTGTATGAGTGGACCCATACCCACAATGATGGCTGGAGTCTCTGTGTACCACACATGCCTTGTGGTGACTCCCTTTCCTATTGTGACCTTTTTGCTACCAAATTCTAGATCCTTCCAGTGAGCCCCCCATTTAAACACTCAACAACGAGGCTGGAGAGATGGCTCAGCGGTTAAGAGCACCGTCTGCTCTTCCAGAGGACCCGGGTTCGATTCCCAGCACCCACATGGCAGCTAACAACTGTCTGTAGTTCCAGTTCCAGGCAAACACCAAGGCAAATAAATAAATAAATAATAAATAAATAAAGTTTTAAACACTCAACAACTATTTGTTGAGAACCAGCAAGTTCTCAAACTTGGTACTAGACAACACGAACATGGCCAAGGACAGCATGGCCTCTGCACTCCTTGCATTTACAGCTCATTGCCAAAGTTGGGTGTCAAATCAAATGAAGGAATAAAAGCCGCAGTTACAAACTCCAGGACCCAGGAGCTGTGAGAGGTGAGATGGGAACCAAGAGGTCTGTCAGAGCAGCAAGGCAGGAATGCTCAGGGCTGCCTGGATAATAAAGTGGGAGGAGTCAGCAGGTGCTTAGGTAGTAAAGTGGGATGAGTCAGCAGGTGCTTAGATAGTAAAGTGGGAGGAGTCAGCAGATGCTTAGATAGTAAAGTGGGAGGAGTCAGCAGGTGCTTAGATAGTAAAGTGGGAGGAGTCAGCAGGTGCTTAGGTAGTAAAGTGGGAGGAGTCAGCAGGTGCTTAGGTAGTAAAGTGGGAGGAGTCAGCAGGTGCTTAGGTAGTAAAGTGGGAGGAGTCAGCAGGTGCTTAGGTAGTAAAGTGGGAGGAGTCAGCAGATGCTTAGATAGTAAAGTGGGAGGAGTCAGCAGGTGCTTAGATAGTAAAGTGGGAGGAGTCAGCAGGTGCTTAGGTAGTAAAGTGGGAGGAGTCAGCAGGTGCTTAGTAAAGTGGGAGGAGTCAGTAGAGGACCTTAGAGCAGCCGAGAGTGCTCCAGACCCAGAAAACCTTGGCAGAGCTGTAGCAGAGAGGACTTCTCCAAAGGAGAGCCTGGGAATCTGCATTTTCTCTGGATGAGAACCTGGGCTGAACCCTGCCCATACTCCCAACCCAAGCCAGACCCTCAGCTCGGAGGTAGAGGCTTAGGATCTGGAAGGAACCAGAGTGAGTGAGAGAATGAGGCATGGAGGGGGCCTGTCAGGACCCCACAGTACAGAGGACATGCTAAAGAGTCACACCAGTCAGTCACCAGTCATGCTTGAGGGGTGTTCTGTGGCATTCCATAGAGATAGCCAGGATCTGGAAAGGGTCACGTCATAGAGGGTGGGTCTTTTGTGCTGACTTAGGTCTTAAATGAATAGATTTAATGGTATTTTGTCATGGGGAAGGAAATTAGACAATTTTCCTCAGCACTCTTACTGGGGGCAGCTGTCCCTATCATTTTCATCTGGTCTGGTCCCTTGTCCTCACATGGCAGCTAGCAAGGCTAAGTAAGGACCTGCCAAAAGTCATGCAGTCACTAACGGGCCCAGGGAGGACTTTCTGATGTGATTCAGTGCTCGCACTGTATTCCAGCAGGCGAAGAGGCTCAGAGTGAAGGAGGCACTTCCCCAAGGTCCCCAAGACAGGAAGCGGCTCCCTATGTCAGCTCCATGCTGTTTTCTGAGAACCACAGAAAAGAAAGTGGCCCTTGAACAAATGGCATGGTTGTGCAGCTGCAAACAGAGTTCCATCAGTAGGCAGAGGCCAGTGTCTCAGAACCGTGGGGAAAGCAGCCTCCCTGGCAGGAACAGCTGCTAGGATGCTGGCCACGCCCTCCCTGAGGAACATGAACTTCAGCAGAGCTGGTGAGCTGAGCCTGTGGGACCAAGCCTTTGCTTGCTTCCCTCCCCCACCGGCAACTGATCTCCCTCAGGGAAGCCCTCCTGGACATCTGTATCCTGCCCGAGTTGGCACAAGGATGCTGTTGTCACCAAGGGCTCAATCAGCTTGAGTCCACCAATCCTGAGACCATCACCTCTGACCCTGCAGAGACCCTCCTTCTCTGACCCTGGAAATCTGGAGTGAATTTGGGGGGGAATTTAGACGGATGTTGTTCTTGCCAGTTTCCTGTGGAAATTAAGTGGAGCCAGGAGGCGACTCACTCAGGAGAGAGGCGAGAGACTTGAGATGGCAGGGAACATGAAGGAAGGCAGGAGCTGTTTGTTTGCAAAGTTGCTGGTCCTGCTTTCCTGGGCCTTTCTCAGGAGGGCTTGTGTAGCAAAGCTAGTCCCTGCCCAGCCAGCCTCCCATTCCTCAGCCCCACCCTGGATTCTCCCAGAGTGCCCATGGCCCTGTGCCCACAGACCTCCACACTCTGGCTCCTGCAGGCTTCGACCCAATGCTAGTTGCTTCCTCTGCTTGGAGTTTGGGGACAGGTGGCCTTGCCTTGCTCCTTGGTGATGGCTACTTGACAAAATGCTGCCAAAGCGTGCCACCCTCGCGTCTTTCCTTCCTTCCTTCCCACACCTCCATGACAAGGTGTCAGCCGGGAAAGCTAAACTTCCCAGCCTCCTTTGCGGCTAAGGAGTCCCAGGACCTGGGCTGAGCTGGTTCATACGATTTGTGACAAACAAATCTGTATGCACCTCCTCTTTCTAAGGATGAAAGTGGGTAGGCAGACGGGAAAGAGATCAAGGTTCATGTTGACACCCTAGATACCGTTATAGTTGAAGCTTAAGTACTTAAGGACCTAACCTGTCTGTGTTACATATGAACTTGAATAGTTTCCACTTACACAAGGAGAAAAAAGCCTCCCATGTAACTTGTCCCCTGTCTCTTGGGTTCTCTCATTGGGTAATCCAGTGACTACATACCTCAAGCCACACTTTTGGTGGGGATTACCCAGCTAGAACAAGAGGGTCCAATGGCATCCTGGGAATGTGACTCAAGAATGGAGGAAGGATGTCCACAAAAGTGATAGGGAGGAAGCCTTTGGCAGGGGGATCCATGTAGTGGCCGTGAGGAGGAAGAACTTAGCAGAGGTGGGCATGGGCAAAGTTGCACAGAGCAAGGGGTGTGGGAACATGATGAAGAAAAGCCTTCAGGGCTTCAGCAAACGAAAGGCCGGTGACCTTGGCAGGAAGGTTCAGCTCAGGGTTGGGGACAGAAGCCAAACCACACAGTCTGATCAAATCCCAGCTTTGTGTAGCTCACGGACGGAGAAGCAGGGAACACACACACTCAGGGGAGGGTGATGCAATACAGAAATAGGTCCATGGCCAGCTGCAGCCGTGTGCCCCTTGCGAGTCCACTCCTCCCCTTTCCTACATGCGCTTTCAGCCCATCTGGCTGCCAAGGCATGGTCCTGACGCAGGTGGGGCTCCCTCTCTAGTCCCATCCCCATGATTCCAAAGCTCACTGTACATTAAGCCCTTACTGTATATTAAGGCCTATCCACTGCCCTTTCCTGGTAACTCAATAACACCCCTACTCTGATAAAAACCAGACTACTGCTTCTTTTGACCATACTGTGTCCATCTGGAATCATAATTGGCGGGCCCCAGAAAGTATGGTTCCTCAAAATGGGGTCAGTGTCACACTCGTTCCCTTGGGGTAGAGCCCAGGGCTCTGGTACACTTAGAGTGTCAACAGCCTTGGTGAGTTCTGCCCTAGGAGACTGGGGACCTGGACCTCTCCTGGGTTCCACCAGGCCCTTTCATTCCTCAGAGTTGACCTCAGACATTCAGGAAGGAAGCAGAAAGCAGAGTGGTCTGTGGTGCACACTCCCTTTACTGTTCCTTCTAGGGCCTTCCCAGAGGACAGCTGCTTCCTTTTACTCATTTTAGATCCAGAAGACATGATTATGACCAAATTTAGCAAACAACCAAAAATGAAAATCCAACCCATATTTTAAAGTATGCTTCTGCAACTCCACCCCACGGAAGAGAAAGTTCCCTCATGGACAGCAAAAGAAGCAAAGCAATGCTGTGTCATGATTTTGAGGGCAGTGGACATGGGCGAGGTCTCCTCACCAACTACAGACAGCTGCGAAGAGCAGGGCCAGGCGTGGGCCCGAGGCTCAGAGTCAAGAAGGCATTTCTTGATTCTCATAAGAGCTAGAGAGAAAAGAGACTTCTCCAAGCCAGGGGAGACACATACCAGGGCAGAATGCCTCTCTTCAGTTGGATCTACCGTTAGTGCATTGTTCTACTGTACTTGATGAGGAGACACCAACAGTGTGACCCACCCGACAGGATCATAGCTACAGGCATTGGGCGCTGAACATGACAGACACACTGGCCTGGGAGCATGGCAAACTATTGTTTCCAGGAATTCTAACTGAGGTGAGCTGCCTCTGAGAGATTTTTCATAAGGGAAAGAGGGTGTTTGGGAGCCAGCACAAGTGCAAAAGCTTGCCTCACAAACCAGAGCATTTAAGAGCAGGAGCCTAATTCTACATTCTCTAAGGGACAGTGCTTCCTGGGCATAAGGGGTTTAGGGGGAGAAGGTTTTTGAGACAGCGTCTCTCTATATAGCCCTAACTGTCCTGGAACTCACTATGTAGACCAGGCTGGCCTTGAACTCTCCCTCTCAACTGTTGGGATTGCCCAGCTGAGCAGCCCAATGAAAAGAACTGTGGTAAAGAGAAAAGACTAGCAGATCACTCTGATCCAGCTAGGCCACACTTGGGCACACACACCTGGAAGCCCCCAAGGTGCACACCACAGAGATGCTGCACATCCAGGTAGACTGTAGCAGCATTTGCTGTACACAGAGATGCTGCATATCCAGGTAGACTGTAGCAGCATTCGCTGTAGTCAGAATATGGAACCGGTCTAGACTGCCATCAGTGGTTAAATGGCTAAAGAATCATGGCATACATGCAGGATGGCATTTTACTCTGCTATAAAGAAGAACAACATTTTTCATTTGCTAAAAAATGAACAAACTAGAGATTGTCACATCAAACAAAACAAACCAGATTCAGAGAGACTAATGCTTCTCTCATACGTAGAATCTAGGTTATGCACATGATGATCTGTCTGTCTGTCTGTCTACATCTATGAGTATGACATAAAAATAGAAAGGTACTACCTGGCAGTAAACAGGAAACCATGGGGGCATGAGGAGAATGTGAGCAAGGTACTGTGGTAGAATGTTTTCTATTTGATGTAAATAAAGAACTGTTTAGACCCATGCAGGGAACGTAGAAGTAGGTAGAGAATTAGAGGCAGCCAGGTAGAAGGAGGGTGGAGTGTTTTAGTTCACATGTTCACACACACACACACACACACACACACACGCACACGCACACGCACACGCACACGCACACGCACACGCACACACGCACACGCACACGCACGCATGCACACGGTGGGGCGAGGGTGGCTTTAGCTCAGTGGCTTCTTCAACAATGCAGCAAAAAATAAAAATAAACAGAAGCCTGGAGGGAAACTCTTCAGTGCTGCTGTCTCTGGACGCTGAAATCTTACACAGTTTCTTAGTATGCTTTTGTAGTGTCCAAAATCTCAGCAGTAACCTTACATTTTTACTTTTATTATTAAAAAAAAACTGAAAATAAATTTAAAAAATCACATGCTACAATTAACTAGATTCAAAGATTATGTAACTTAATAAAACTGTGTATTATTAGAATTGACTTATAATGATCTATTGAAAATTAAGTGTTAAACACGCCTGCTCACACATCAGGAAGCCAGCCTGATCTTAGATTCCATCTAGTGCGTGTTGTAGAATATGATTTTAAGATGTGTTATATTTGTTTATGCTGTGTGACATTTGATTTAAGATGTGTTTCATTCTTTTATGTTGCATTTGTAATTCTGGGAAGCTGTGTTATGCTGCCTGTCTAAAACATCTGATTGATCTAATAAAGAGCTAAACAACCAATAGCAAGGGAGGCGAAAGGGTAGGTGGGGCGGGCAGGCAGAGAGAATAAATAGAAGGAGAGATCTGGGAGGGAAAGAGTGAGGAGCAGAAGGAAAGGTGGACATCAGGGGGTGGCAGCCACCCAGCCACACAACCAGCAACAGAGAAAGAGGAAGGGAGAAAGGAACAGAGAAAAATAAAAGTCCAGAGGCAAAAGATAAATGGGATAATTTAAGTTAAGAAAAGCTGGCTAGAAACAAGCCAAGCCACGACTATGCATTCATAAAAAACAATAAGCCTCCATGTGATTTATTTGGAGGCTGGGTAGCATGACCCCAAAGAGCAAGCCAAAGAGTAAAAATGAATAAATAAATAAATACATACATACATACATACATACATACATACATACATACATACATACATACCAACTACAGGTGTGGATTTAGTTCCCAAGCCCCTAAGCCAAAGTCTACTCCCAACAGAGACAGGGCAGAGAGCATGAATACTGACCCCAGTATCAGACCCCTTATCCTTGGAAGAGGGACCATACATCCTAAACAAGAACCCATGAGGACAGTTCCAGGGCATGAGGCCCGAGAACTGTGTCACTGAGATCCTGGGAGCTCAAGTGGCATGGTGGAGAGGTACCCTCTCTGCTTTTTGATCGTGTACCACTTCAGGCTCCTTGGCTTGACTTCCCCTCCACAATGGCCTCTGCCTTGGTCTGCGAGCTAAAATAAAGCCTTTTCCTCTTACGTTGCTTTTGTGTTTTTAGCACAGCAACAGGAAAAGAGTCAAACACACCAAAAGGTAGTAGAGTCAAGCCTGCTCTACTTTTAATCATAGAGACAGTCTTGAACTGGGACAGATCCTGGGCCAATAGCAGAGAGATGAGAGTCCTGATGCTGTGTGATACTGGCTGGTGTCTTCCCTCTCTGGGCCTCTGTTTCTCCATCTTTAGTTGCTGGAGTTGGACACAGTGAGTTCCCAGTTACTTCCCAGCGGACACCACAGACCCTTGGCCACCCTGTCTTCATAGCCCAATAGACTGAGGATGAATGCCTTCGGGCCCTATTGTTCTAGCCCTGCCTTTAATGAGGCCACATCTGGAGTGTATCTCCTCTGAGTCCTGTTGTGTGCAGTTCCTCACAGCTGGGGCCCCATAAATCAATTGGTCCTGTGGACAAGTTCCCAGAATCATCCAGAACCTGACCTAGAAAAGGCAGTTTTTATTCCCTTCAGTTTCTGATTCCAAAAGCTGTGAAATGATCTCCATCCACACTGGGACAGCCTCCCAGCTCCTCCAAATTCCAGCTTAGGATATCAGAGGGGTCACATGTCTTCAGGCAGGAAGCATGAACCAACCGGCCCCTTCTAGTTCCCTTAGAGGGATGGGAGTGGCACCTCAAACCCACAGTGAAGAGAAGGGGCAGAAATGACCCCACCAGATGGCCTATGGCTCTCAGATTCTTATTTTCCCCCAGAATTAATTATTGAAGTAATTATGGAAAGGAGTTGAAAATAATATCCTTCTGGAGAGAGGGGTAGACGATGCTCTTTGGTTCAGCAATGTATTTTCCTTGTTGTTCCTGATACCGTCTGTCTCCAGCTATTTCTATTCTGAGACACTGAAACCTGTCTATGAAGCTTCTCAGTGCGTGCTCCCTGAGACCACAGAGTGGGAGAAGTTCTGTTTCCACACTAACTCATCTAAAGCTCACCCCCTCCCAGCCCAGACCCTATTCTTTTACCTGGGTGGCTCAGCAGGGAGGTAGCTTGCCCACAGTCCCAGCAGCCAAATTGACGGGTGCCCCAGCCTGCCTACTGTAACTCCTGATACCATCACTATTGCTAGGCAAAGTCCAACCTCGGTCTTCAGTTGTTTCTGAAGTGATAAGAGTTTGGAATCAGACTCCATTTAGAGGTATTCTTAAAGATAATTTTTGTTTTGTTTTTGTTATTTGAGAAAGGATCTTGCTATGTATCCCAGGCTGGTCTTGAACTTACTCTGACAAATCTGGCTTTGCACTTCCCCGGTGGAGAAGGGTTGAGGCCCAGGCTAGACTCTAATTGGCTATGTGGCCAAGAATGATCTTGAACTCCACATCTTCTTGCCTCCACCTCCCAGGTGTTGAGATTCCAGGCAGGTACCACCATGTGGTGTCCTCTTCGTGTCATACATATGCACATTCTGCCCTGCCCACCCCACAGCCTAGCAATGCCACTTTCGTCACCCTTGAGGTATCCGAGTTCAGCCTGGCCTGGTCAGCCATGGAGGAGAACCAAATTCAGACTTCGAGTTAAATGTGTATTTGCTTCTCTCCTGGAAGCCCATGTAAGCCACACCCCACCAGGATAGTGAAAGAAGCAAGGTTGGCTGGCTGTCCTGGAGCAGAGGAGACTCTGGGACATCATCTCCACTCTGGAGGACTACCCAGGAGCTAACTTAAGAAAACATACTGGGTGGCCTCTGAGGAGATCTAGAGCAAGAATCAAGCCCAGGGAGCCCATCTCAGCATTACCAGGATGTGGGTGTCATGGGAGAACTGCTGCTCACTGGCAGGAGACAGGCTATGGTTGGCTGGCCACATTCTGAAGACATGGGTGAGGGATTCCTGCAATGCTGGGGAAGTGAGCATCTGACTTTGGAAGTCCATGCAGAATCTTCTACAGTTGCTTGCTTTCTTTGCTCACAGTGGCCTATGAGAATCAAGAGGTGCTCTGCAACCCTTTTTGACTTGGTACCAGAGTGGGCACACACATCTGGTAATTCTTTTGTTGGGTGCTGGGTGCTGAAGTCTCTCTTAAGGTTCTCATGAGCTCGCGCTCTCTCTCTCTCTCTCTCTCTCTCTCTCTCTCTCTCTCTCTCTCTCTCTCTCTCTCTCTCTCTCTCTGACCCCTGCCTTGTAAAAAGTTCAGGACGATTCACAGAAGTTTCATGACTCAGCAGTTGGATCAGAAGCCTCGGTTCCATGGGGACTGAGTACTTCAAGATGGCGAAGGGGTAGATGGAGCAATCACAGCTGATTGGAGCTCTGACTCTAGCCTCTCTGGCAGGACAGCAGGGATCTAACAAGGCAAGACTGAAGACCTCACCCACCCCCTGCCATTTTAAAGCCTGTCAGATGGAATCCTACCTGATAAGTACGCTCACACAGAGGGGCAGTCTGACCCCTATGCAGCTCCATATGTGGGTCATGGTCCTTGGCTCTCCTTAACTTGGCACTTCTTACACAGAGATATAAATCAGCCACAAAATGCCCTGTGCTCTCCAAGTGGGACAGACTCATTCATACAGACTGGAGCTAACAGTGTTATGTAAGCGGGTTAAGAGTGAGGGGATGGACCTACACAAGGGTGTGGTAGCTGAGGGTCCCCTCCCTCCCCTCTGAGAAGCAAGACAGAGCAGCAATCACTGAACTCTGGAGTCAGTCCTGGGTGCTATGTGACCTCAGACCAATTCTCTGCCTTCCCCAGTATTTTTTATCTATTTATTTATTTTATTTATTATCTAAAACAGGGTATGTATGGACTGGCATCTTGACAGGTATTTTAAGAATCTAGTGAGCTCACTTGTAGGGCATTCTTAGAAGGAACGATACCTTGATTGCGGTCATAATCATCATCATGAATAAAAACCACACATGGGAGACCACAGTCCTCACCCACAACCAACCTGACAAGATCAGACACTATAATCTCAGTAGAAAGCAAGCCTCTGAAACTACCCATAAAGAAAGAAACTGAGGATATAGATTATTTTTATTTTAATTTTATTCTACATGTATGGGTGTTTTGCATATCTGTGTGCCACTTTCATGCTGTACCCTTTTCTTGAGGGTCCAGAAAAGGGAGATGGATCTCCAGAAACTGGAGTTACAGATGGTTGTGAGCTGCCATGTAGGGTTCTGGGAATTTAATTCAGGTTGCCTGGAAGAACAGTCGATGCTCTTAACCACTGAGCCATCTCTCTGGTCCACTAGGAAACAGGCCAGTATTTCCAGCCACACTTATCAAGCAAATATTGCAGCTGTGATGTGCCAGACCAGATGGCAAAGCCCTCAAAACTCTCTTCTCAAGATTGGAACTTAACACAGTCTAATACAGCAAACGAGTTTGTGAAGGTGCAGAGAGGCCCTCTGACAATTCCAGAACTTCAACAAAGCAGAATTCAGATAGATGAAATTCAGCTCTGGTTTCCTGTGTCTGCAAACACAGCCTTCCCTCACAGCCTGTTCCCCCTCATCAATTATATTTGGCCCCGGGTGGCTGCTGGGTGTCTCCAAGGAATTCATCCATCCCATGGATCTCAGATTTGTAGAATTTTAAAAACCAATTGACTTGTCTATCACAAAAGCCCCGACCCATCTCCAAGCTGACACCGCCCCCTAGTGTGTCACACGAGGAATGCAGGCCTGTGAAGGCTGACCCAGGCTCCCTTCTGACTTTGTTTTCATGCAGGAGCTCACCACAGCCCTGCCCGCTTCTCAGTCTGACTTCTTAAGGTCTTTGCTGCGGAAAATGCAGCCCACACAGCAGACAGTGGCATATATCTGTAAACTCAACACTTGGGAGACTGAGGCAGCCTGGGCTACATGGAAGATTCCAGGCCAACCTGGGGTACATCATGAGATCTAGGGAAGGAGGAAAGAGAAAGAGAGACAGATCGACAGACTAACAGACACTGCTAGTTGCAAAAAGAAAGAAAAGATATGAAGGAATGAGAAGGAGAGGTAAAGAAAAGGAATAGAAGGAAGGAGAAAATGGAAACAGGAGGTGGGGGAACCCTACAACCCAGAAGTAATAGCATCCCCTAAGACCTGGTAAGGAGTGAAGACCCTCAGGGCCCGCCCTAGAACTGCTGTGGGGGGGGTTGCTAGGACAGGACACTTCAGCTGAGCAGATACTCTATCCATTAAAAAAAAAACACTAATTACTAATAAATCTAATTTCTATTTTTATATTTATATGTAAATGTAATTTTATATAAAAATATAAACACAATAATTAACTATATAAGTAAAACAAGTCCCTTCTTGAGCAACAAAGTGTCACGTGAGGAAAAACTCAGGAATTTTTAATCAATTTACAAAATGGAATCTTCTAGAGTATTTAGTAGGCATAATGGAGGCAGCTATCCCTGGTATCCCAACTCCACTGTACATATAGCATCTGTTTCTGCAAGTAAAAGAAAGCCATTGACGGTTCTCTGCTCCTAGACCTTCAACCTGAACTTGGCTCCTAGAGGTCATCCTGAATCCTAATCACAGCACACCACATACACGAAGGCATATTTCTTCAAAGCCAGCAGCATGCCCTCAACAGTGACCTCATCAGGCTTCAGTCCCACAACCACAGGGACCGATTTCCACTATAAATGAGCTGGGAAGCAGAATCCAAGTCTCAGAGGAGACAGCAGCAGGCCACATCTTGATTTCACTGAGACCAGAGCTGAGAAACAAAGCTGAGCACAGCCTGCCCTGACTATGGGGCTGTGACAAGGCAGGTGAGTGCCAATTTCACCTGCTAACTTCTCTGCTGCAATAGGAAATGTCAACTGAGATCTAAAAGGGAGATATTACTGTAACATACACCTATAGCATGGTGGGGTGGGGCAGACATGGGGGGTGGGGCAGACTGTGAGAAGCCTAACAGAGAAAGCTTGTGGTTCCTTAAATAGACCTTCAGTAAAGACAAGGCCATTGGAGCTGAGGCAGTATAAGAACAGAAGGAAGTGAGAGCCATGTAGTAAAAATTGAAAGATGAGCATCCTTGTCACAGCAGAAAGTTCCGCAACACTGACTCATGTAGTTACATGGACCTCAGACCTAGAATGAACAAGAACCTTCCAAGGATGGACCTATACCCAGCTAAACTACCTACCTCACAAACACAAAAGGCAGTATAAAAAACATTCCCAAATAGCAAAAAGAGCCTGCTACAAATGTATCTATCTATCCCTAGGAGAAGAACTGACATCCGTACAATGCAAGTAAACAATACGTGTAGCCTCAGAAAGCAAAGAACAGCATGAAAGCTGGTATATATGGCAGGAAACTAATGGGCTATGTGGATACACTCTTTTACTGTTAAGATAGTAACCATGCCATTCTACTGCTGGGTTTACAAAACATATATATCTGTAACAGAAAAGAGGGGAAAAATGGATTGAGCCAGCCAAGTTTTAATACAATTAATTCAACAATAAGCTGAAGACTGTGAAAATATTAAGCATATTGTGATTTCTAAATATGCTGAACATGGATGTGTGTGTGTGTGTGTGTGTGTGTGTGTGTGTGTGTGTGTGTGAGAGAGAGAGAGAGAGAGAGAGAGAGATCACCAGAAGACACACTTATGCCACCATTGTGCAGTTGGGCAATGAATCTGTAATGAATTCTCATTTTATAAGAACCACTACCTAAGTTAGGTGATAATTTATGTATGTTGTCTCAGGCTTCAATGAGTAAAGGATTAACTTGCTCATATCAGAGATAGGTGCCTTCACCCTGAGCATCATTCCAGCTCTTCTCTTCTCCCTCCACCCCCATTCCTCAGTCTGAATTACACACCCACCTCCTGAAGACCACTCTTCCATATGACTCGCCTCGTCGATCCCCACACCCAGCGCAGACTGCAGGTCTACTATGAAGACCACCTGTCTCAGTGTGACCTAACTCAAGTGCCTCAACTCTGAATCCACTTGTTTGAACCCTGTCGGGGGAAGTGCTCAGATAACACCCTAAACCCCAGGAAAGGCTTTGATCACCAGTGCCTCCCACATACTTCCTTTCCACTCCCAGGTTGACTGTGTGTGTTCCTGACAGCCCCTTCTTCATGCTGGCTCCAAGAGGCCTGTGATGGCTATTCCTGATTGCAACTTAATTATATCTAAAATTAGCTAAAACTCAAGTGGCTGGGCATACCTGAGAGGGTTAGTTTTTTTGTTTTTTTTTTTTTTTAATTTAAATATTTGAAGTGGTAAGACCAGTCTTTAACAGATCTTTTGAGGCATGAACATCCACTCTTGATCTGGGCCTCGCCCTCTGCTGGCGGCCTCTATAAGGACAGGGGAGAAGGAAGCTTGCTCTCTCTGCCTGTCTGCTCTCATGCCTCTCACGAGTGCTGACAAGTCCACTCGTTCACTGGCATTAGAGCCTACTTCGTCAGGATTCTGGTGAATACTGAAGACCAGCTGAGACACCCAACCTCGAATATTGAACAGCTCCTGGATTCCTGGACCTTCCATGGTAGACAGCACTGTTGGACTAGCGGGACCACAGCCTGTAAGCCAGTCTGACAAATCTCTCTCTACACATAGATTCACCCCATCAGTTCTGTGCCTCCAGGGAACCATGACTAACACAAAGCCTGTCTCACCCCTCCAGATCTGTGATACACTGCTGCTTAATTTTCCTCTTCTCCCTCTGGCACCCCAACACTAACTTGTTTCTTTCCAGGTCAGGGCTTTCCCAGAGACTGGCAATCTTCGTAGGTTATATTAAAGTTGAGGGAGAGAAGAACCAGAGCCATTTGCTAGTATAAGCAAATTCTGTGAAAGGGACACTTGCTCCCTTGGGTATCAGGCTGTCTTCTGGGATACAGAAATCACTCATGCAAAACAGACCAAAAACATCCACCATCAAACACCCAGATCCCCAGCAAAGCCAGGCTAGGGGTGACACTCTCCTTAGGGCTGCAAAGAGAAAAATAAAATGGGATCCTAGAACTCAAGGAAATCTGCTTTAGCAACTCTGCATACAGGGACTGCATCCACACCCTCTTGTTATGAAGTGCAAACAGAAGAACCCACAGGCAAGAAGCTGTGGCACCCTCTCACACCCATGCGATCTTTTTTAGACCCTTCACCCATCACTGCAGAGAAAGTCTCCTCAAATATTGTAATGTTTCCAAAAATATGAGATTATTTTCATGGTTTTTCTCAGACACTAAAGTGATGCTCCTGGTGGAATGGGTGAGGAAGCTGCCTCTTCGAGCCAAGCCAGTTGGCTGCCATGCCTATGATGCACAAAGACACAGGTGCAGCCACCCACAGTCTGGGTGCAGTTGTGGACACCAACTTCAGCCCACCCAGGCTGTTTTCCTGTGTTTGGGGAAGGGCTCCCCGCTCCATCAGGCCACCTGACCCTACACTACAGAATGGGGGAGGAGAAGCAGAACAGTGGTCCCTTCCCTGACCTACAAAGTCTTCACAGCAGGACCAGGGGAAGGCCAGGCCCAGCCTGCGGTCAGGCTGAGTGTTGAGCTGCCGCACTCCATACCTGGTCAAGAGCTGCCTAAGTCATAAAGAGGAAACAACTGCATTATTTGCTTCTGAATCAACATTTGTGGACATGCATTGTGCTTTGCATTTTATACAGGATGTTCTTGAGAATCTAAAGGGGTAGGGTGGCTCAATAGGCAAGGTGCATATCTGGAATGAGTGAGGACCAGAGGATGGATCCTCAGTAACCACAGAGAAGCCTGGCCAACATGGAAGTCTTCACAGAATGATCAAGGAAGATACTTTAAGTCAAACTAACTTCTACATACATGTGCCCCAGATATGTAGGCATGCATATATACACACTACATACACATTAAAAACAAAGGCAGGGAGGGAACCTAGGATAACCTCTCAGAGTCCCTCCCAGGTGCCCCAAACCAAGCTAATCCCTCATCTGCTCCGGCCCCAGACATCTCACCCACAGGGAGCAGGAAGTACAGAGCAGTTCAGGTGCATCAGGTGGATCCAGGGAAAGCAGATCAGTTTCTGAGGAGCTGTTAGCATCATTCTAGAGGATCTCCTCAGAGCAGAATGCTTGAGAGAAGAGCTAGGAACACGAAGTGACACTTTTTAATGAACCGTATGTGTATTTTCACAACTGACTGGGACAAAACCACAATCCAAAGTCGACCCTCTCACTGATGTTTTCTTGAGATAGGGTTTTCTGTAGCCCAGGCTGACATCAAGCTCTCTATGTAGCCAGTGATAACCCTGAACTCCTGATCCTCCTTAGGCAAGGGTGTGCCACCAAGCCTATTTTTTAAAATGGGATGCTAGGCACTGACCTCAGGGCCTCCTCACATACTACACAGGCACTCTCCCAACTGACCTACATCCCTACTTCGCTGAGGCTATTTTTAATTGTTGCTGTTGGCTTTCACAAACTGGCCTGCTCTGGGAACTGATCTAGGATCATCCAGGCATCTGAATTAATGAGCAATATTCACAGAAGCTGCTTCATCACAAACTCACATTGATTTAAAAATTAAATACTATTTAAAAACCGACTTGAAAATTGAGTTTCATGAATAATAGTCCCTCTCTCCCTGGCACTATCTTGTGATAAAAATTTAAAGTGATAGAAACCTGTTTTAATGTCAGAGTGGCTAAGCACTTCTGAAAGCCACCAGCCACCCTCCCACTAGACATTTTTGGAAATATACTCTCAAGTCTGAATGATTTGGGTAATCCAAATTGTTTCTTTGAGATTTCAAATTTGATTAGTCTGTTTTAGTCAGTATAAACATTGTGGTAGTGTTTTGACTGTGGCAGCAACAGGTAAGTAAAACGCATTCTTTATTTTGTAAATCTAGACCATCTCATTTAACTTACACCTGAAGAAATCAACAGGATATTTCCATCTCACCCCACTGAGAAAACTCTCACCCAACATCTGAGGTATTATCAGTTTGTGCAAAGACTCTGCAAACACCTGGGCTCTATAAGTACCAGAATAAAACATTTACCATTTTACCACTGAATATAAAAGGCACCATTGTAAAATGCACATCTTAATAGAAAAAATCCTAAAAAACCTTCCCAAATACCAATGGTAACATCTTAGGATTGCCCTTAGCAAACAGGGTACTGGGAGACATTTTTAAATTTTCAAAATCTGTACAAAGCTTATTCACATTCTTGTGGAATCCAACACATTCACAAATGGTAACTATGTACTTCCTCCATCTCCTTGGGTCCAGAGTCCATGGCCATGATGAGCTCCTTCCTTGACAAGGTGACACACTATGACACGTGTTCCTTGAAGAACCATCTCTGGTTATCTGAGTTGGTGCAGTCCCGCAAGAGTGGTGCAAAGCCATGACCAACCTCCGTCTTTGTTGCTTTGACGCATTTCCTGGTCTGTTTGTGAATTAAAGTGCCATCCTACAAATGATAACAGACATTCCATGTTCAAGATGACTTTTAGCGACCCCTCAGAAAAGCTTCATTCCCCATAATGCAGATTTTGAAGGCCCCAGGGAGTTAATTTTTAGCATTTCAGAAATTTGTGAGCCATGCAAAACAGCGACACCTGCTGGCGACTCAGGAGGATGGGTCATCGCCTCTAGCTAGTGCTCACCTTTCTCCAGTGGATCACACCAAGGTCCTTTACTTACCTACCTCGTGCCTCTTCATGACCTAACTCCAACCCTGACGACTTCCTTCTCCTGAGCATTTACACAGTCAGGAGACCTGGCCATACGCCTAACTTGGCTGCAACGGGAGAGAGACCCGAGTCCCTTTGTCACCTGTTCCCAGACTTGAAGTGAGGCAGTGAGGGTCCAGTCTCCAGGGGTGTGGATCTTCAATAGCCCTGCTCCTCACCCTTGCTGAGGCCAAGGGGACCTGTGTATCTTGTCCCTCCCCTCTACGGTGTAAGCTGTACTCCTGTCAGGAACTTAACAAAGGCCCAGTCAGAACACATAACTTCCCAGCTCTGAGGGAAAGGCCTTGTAAACAGCTAGATGCTGCTAACTCCAGCCCTGCAAGGCTCCCAAGTTGTCTCCCAAGAAAGTTAAAGGTAATCTACTCACTGCCAGCCTTCTACACAAACTAAAACGATCACTGAATTTTAAGGCAAAATTCTCTCTCTCTCTCTCTCTCTCTCTCTCTCTCTTTCTCTCTCTCTCTCTCTCTCTCTCTCTGTGTGTGTGTGTTTGTGTACATAGGTGTGTGTGCACCCAGAGACCAGACGAAAACATGGTGTCACCCCCACCTTCTTTACTTGAGACAGGGTCTGAATCTCATGCTCACCGATATAGCTGGCCAGCTTATTTAGGGGATCCCCTATCTCTGACTTCTAAGTGCTGCCTCGCAGGTAGCTGCCACCTCTGTTTTGTCTTTATTTGGGCACTAGAAATCCGAACCCCTGTCCTATAGCTCATGGCGAGTGCTTCATCCACTGGACCATCTCTCTAACCCTAGAGTGAAATTTTTAATGCAGTGGGACCATCTTGTTTATACAATGTACTGTCATCCTCTGGGATTCAGAAGAAAAACACAAAGGGGAGAGAGTGACAGATTGTAGGGAGTGTGGATTATTCTTCCTAACTTTATTTTACTTTAAGATAGGGTCTTGCTGGCCTGGAACTCCCAGTTCTTCTATCTCAGCCTCCGGAGTGCTGGGATTATAGGAGTGAGCTACCGTGCCCAGATCTTACTATTTTCTGCCAAACAGGCAACACTACAGGTCTCGGCTCTTCCAGGGAGCCTGCAAACTCCACTGTTTATTGCTATATATTTCAACTGTGAACGAGATTTCAGATTAACCCACTTATGATCAGGGGAGAGCAATCTCTGTCCATCCCTGAGGCCAGTCAGGAATAGATATTGAAAGATAACTCATTTTTGTTTGGACTTACTTCTGCCAACACTTTATAAAGTCTTGTCATAAGCCAGCTGCCCATGGGCTAGGGACCTGTGCCTTCTAGGCATGTGATAACACCAAACTTTCCATCAACAGTATCTGAAAAGCCATTTCCATCCCAGGCTATACTTGGTTACATCCACCAGTCTCCATAGGGCCTCAGCTTCCACAGGAAGTCCTGAGAACTCACTGAGTCCTTCCTGGAGTGAGACAGGGCTGCTAATTAACAAGCCCATTTCAGAGCAAGGCTAAAATAAGGCTCAGAGAAGCAGGGTGATTCTTCTTGGGTCTAAGCACATGTGCGGACACTTAGGCCAGTCTGACACTTGCATTAACAACTTCATCTCGCTCCCATCCATTTATGACAGCTCTGCTTCCTATTACAACCTGCTGTAGCTCACAGTGTAAGAGAAAATACCGAAAGAGAAGAAAATCCCACTGTCGCCAGAAGCCATAGACCCTGACCCTACAGTAACCTCGCAGTAGCACAGTGAAGTTTCTAGTGTCTGAGACCCACTGTGACCAGGCTAGTGAGGGCACCTGGCTTCCACACTGTCTTACAGACCTAGATGGAGAGCAGGGAGTTGTCCATTCACTGACCTCACGTAGGATGAATTCCTGATTCTCCGGGACGGTATCTCTGCAGAGATGCATGACAAGGATATCCTTCCCTTCCTCCACAGCTATGCAGGCCTCAGGCTGGCGGGTGTTGTAGCGTATTTCCTTCTGGGATGTATACTCAAAAAACTAAAACAGGATGAGCAACATGAGTCAGTTTACCTTGTGATGTGGAAGAAGATGCCCTGAACAAGATCATCCAGGGTAGCTGTTCTCCACTTGCACATCAGACATCACGATTCATAACAGAGCAAAATTATAGGTATATAGTAGCAATGAAAATAATTTTATGGTGGGGAGGGGTCACCACAGCATGAAGAACTATATTAATGGGCTGCAGCATTAGGAAGTTGATAACCACTGATACAGAGGAGTAAGTGGGGTGGACTGGACCATCACCACACCACCCCACTACTGCCATGACCTTGTTAGTGCTCCAGGTGTCTTGGGGCACTGAGCTGGACTCTAATGCAGAGGTTGGCCAGTGTAGTGGAGCATTCCTCTCCTGTCCAACCTACTTACTAGGCAGGGAGGATGGGCTGGTGTTGGGTGGGAAAGAAAATGGGCCTATCTTAGGGCTGTCAGCCACTTCTCCTTTGCCTCAGTCTCTTTCTCTTCCAATTAAAACATTTTTTTAAAAGACCTGGAAGATTTGGGGAGGTGGGGTACAGCTCAGCAGCAGAGCATTTGCTTAGTGTGGGCCAGGTCCTTGGCGTAACACCACACCCCACTCTCTGAAAATAAAGCCTTCTCTCACCCCAGGCAACATGTTTCCTACACTGGGGGCCTTAAAACCTCTCTAAATACTTAGGAAAGATTCTGGTCCCTGGTCCCACTTCAGAGTGGGACTAAAGGTTCTTCCTCTCTCAGAAGGTCCCAAGAAGCTACTCTTCTTAATACTTTCGACAAGGCACCTTCTCCTGCCTCTGAATCAGGTAGCTCCAAGGCACATGGTACAGTGCTTCTCCAACCACCTCTTAAGAGCTCATAAACAGGAGGCTAGGATTCAGGGTGAGATGGGCCTGAGCTCTGAGAGTCCTGGACAGATAGCCTCAGCTTGAAGAAACATGGCACTAACAAGTATTGACAAGCCCAGATTACCTAAGGCTGGGGGGCAGGGTTGGAAGGGTGGATGTCTGGAGTCTGGGTTAGGAGGAGACTTATGGTCAACACTGTCTCCATCTCTCCATCTCCAGGTGTCTGGGGCTCCCCAGGGCAGGGAAGCTGTGTAGGTCCCAAACCAATCCATCCCCAACATCGGCATTCCTGGTGGTGACCCACTCTAAAATATCAACTTGCTTTTCTGGGCAGTCTCCTGCTGTAGTCCTAAGAAACCCTAAAACTGAGCCTCTCTGCCCATCTTGACCCACAGCATTTAAACCAGAAAGATCTGCCTGCCCGCCCTCCCCCACCCCCACGGCAATTTCCCTAAAACTGTTTTGATGCTGTACATCAAAACTTATTTTATTTAAGAATTCTGAGACTGGCTCTCAGTTAAAGCCGGATGACTTGAATTCAATTCCCAGAACCTACAAAGTAGAAGAAAAGCAACTCTCCCGAGCTGTTCTCTGACCTTCACACTCATGCCATGATCATGTACACACAGACACACACACACAGACATGCACACACAGAAAAACACAGATATACACAATCATACAGACAGACACACACACACAGAAACACACACAGACATACACAGAGACATGCACACACAGAAAAACACAGACACACACACATACAGACAGACACACACACAGAAACACACACAGACACACACAGAGACATACACACACAGAAAAACACAAGACACACACACAGACATGCACATACAGAAAAACACAGATATACACACACATACATATAGACACACACACAGAAACACGCACAGACACACACACATACATACACACATACACACACAGACACACACACATACATACACACAGAAACACACAGACACACACAGAGACATATGCACACAGACACACACAGAGATAAATAAGTAGATTATATAAGAATTTTTTAAAAGAAGAGTGACAGAGCATGCCCCTTCTGCAGTGATGCCCACACCTACCTGGTTCTGCCCCATCCCATGGCAGAGGTACAAAAGGACCTGGTGTCCATCCACTTGGTTTTCATTGGGAGGGCTATAGTCCAGGCAGTACCCTCTGAGTCCTTTGCTCTGGAGCTAAGTAAACACAAAGGCAGCACCTGGGGTGAGACTTCCTGACACGAAGAGATTTCACACAAGATTTGGCAAGGAGAACAGAAGGGAGCCCTGTCTGTCTGTCCAGTCCTTTCCGTCTGCCCAGCTCTTTCTAATCATTACAATGCTTCCAGGTGTTGAGGACAGGTGGGAACATGGCCTACTTTAGGACAACGAAGCCAGCCTGAAAGCCTGCATCTCTTTCCCAGCACAGCCTTATTGCTGTCCTGGCCCACACATCTCTGGGCATGGCCTCACGTCCACAGTAAAGAAATATGGAGGGGAGACATGCAGCTTACAGACGGCACCACAAGGGAGACAGTCCACAGATAACGAAGCCTGGCTTTGTTTGTTTTCGGAGCATGGTAAAAGCAGTCATTAATGAGAAAATGTAGAGTGTGATTCAGGCTAATGGGGCCTTATGAAGCAAGGTGTGACATTCTGACACTGTGGGGATCCCCAGTAGAAGAGCAACCTGGGAAACTGGAGGAGTGAGAATGGCAGCGTGAGCAACAGTGAGGCTTAGTGGCCATGCGGCCGGCCAGGGTAATGGTCTGCCTCCTAAGGTAATGCCACGTTTACAAAGACGCACACTCAAGTACATATGAGAAATGATCTGACTCCCAGGGTTTGTCCCAGGAGACTAAAACACCAAGAGTGGGGTAAGGGGGAGGAAGCAAGAGGAGCAGAGTCTTGAATATTCTAGAATCACAGAGAGAAGACTCATTATTTCTGTGTTTTGCTATCTCCGAACACTGATAACATAACAACACTAATCCTGACTTTGCAGATGAAAATGGACACACGTACACTCCCGAGAAGCCACAGTGGAGAAACCCCAGACATGAAATGGTCTAACTCCTAGCAAAAAGCAAGACACTTGTCTTAATTGGCATCGTTCCGTCAATGTTTCTTTGAGGTTTTCGGAAGTATTGGAAGTCAGTTTTCTGCCTCTGCTATTGCTTTAATGGCTCCTAACAGTGGTCAGGGCCATTAGGACTAAAAGTAATCTGAAATTACTAGCAAAAATGAAGACATGGAAGCACCACACAAGCCTCACTCCCAATCCCCAGAATAGTAAGTAATTAGCTGGAGAGATGCTCATGGTACAAGGTCTCCCACACAGGTCTAATGACCTGAGTTTGATCCCTGGATCCCACAAAATGACAGAAGAAACACCACTCCTGAAAGCTTTTCTCTGATCTCCATATGTACCATGACACCCCATAACCCAACAACAACAGACAGTAGCTCATCCTTGCCAATTTCCAGGTGCCTTCCAGTCCTGACATTCTGCACCTCGAGTCAGATCCTCAACAGGGAAAGAAAAGATAGTACAGCATCACACAGGAGGGTAGGATGAGGGAGGTCTACGATCCCCACACATGCAGATGTTCTTCCTCCAGGACCACTGTTCACACCTAAGATGTGGAAACGTCCAATCTGCCATGACCCACCACTTACCATCCCGAAAAAGCCAGGCCTGTCCTCTGGCACATGCAGTTCTGGGTACACTGTCTCCAGGAACCACCGGAAGTCTTTACACTGGAGCTTGGCCCTAAGCTTCTTTCTCTCTGACACATCTCCAAAGGGTTCCTGAGAAAACAGAATGGTGGAGTCCAGTAAGCCCTGCAGCCGTCCTCACTGAACTCACTAGCTCATGTATAATCCGTGGGCTTTACTGAGCTGAAATCTGGGTACAGAATGTTCAGATAGCCATGGTGTGTGGCTGTGAGAAGAAACGTGAATACCACAAACTATCCTCCGACCTCTGTATGTACACAACGGCATGTTCACACACACACTCACATGAAACAGATTACATGGCGTTTACTTCTAAAAGAAAGAACCAGGGGACAGAAACGTGAAGGATCCCAGATACTTACTAATTGCCCTTTTGGGGGATCATGTGTCGGTCTTCTACAGAATAACACATTAGAGCAGGGACAGTCACATCATGGGTAGCAAGCGGAAGGGACTGTCACCTTGTCAGAGCTATAGGGAAGTCTGGGTAGAAGAATGGTATTAGAAGGCAAGTCACCTGCAAACAGAGCTTGGAAGTCAAACACCTGCCTGCATCAGTACCCCAGACCTATGCACCACTGTGGGCTGAGACCACAGGCCATCCTCATGTCCAATCAGTGGAATGCCATGACTTAGGCTGTGCCCTCCTTACTATTGATAGCTGAGAATTCACTCTCAAACACAGACATGGGTCCTAGATGTGATCTGCATGTTCAATAGAGTGAAGTACAAATGTGTGCTGAACACTTATTAGTATAAGATAAATCCTGGGGGAAGCAAACTTCTGGAAGTTTGACTTCAGGGGCAAACCCCCTGTAGAAGCCTGCCACCATGTGGCACCACAACTGCTCACCCAAGAACCATGATGAGGGCTGAGATATGAATGTCTCTGCTCTAATGTGTTATCCTGTTGAAGGCTCACAAGTGACACCAAGGAAGGGCAGTGTCTGGATGTCACACTTACAATCTATTCCCCAGTTCCTTTTAAAATCATGTTTAATTTGTTTTGTGTAAGTGTGTGTGCACAGGAGACAGCTTTGTGACCGTCGTGTGCACAGGAGACAGCTTTGTGACAGTTACATCTCTCCTTCCATTATGTGGCCCGCAGGGACTGAACTCGGGTCTCCTGACTGGGTGGCAAGCCCCTTTAACCACAGAGCAGCCTCACTGGCCCAAGGTCCTTTCTTTGATGAGTCACTGTGCCCTAGATTTCACTAAAGCCCATCTTCAAACACAGTTCAACAGGCATTGGGCCTACAGATGCATTCGACACCCACCCTCTCGCATGTTCTATGGAAGGGTGTACTCTGAGAACAGCAACCTAGAATCCCAGGCTAAGCGGCTGTGAGGAGCAGATGTTTTAGTCTGTTGCACTAGGCAGCACAGAGGCACCTGAAGCAGGTGACCGTGGAGTCCCCAAGGCACAGGACCATGCAGGAGATTAAGTTATTGGCTCCTGGGCCCAGGAGAGCTGAGAGAGAAGCACCTTGGAGCCTGAAGGCCCAGGTCTGCTTCCATCTCCCATAATCTAGTGGCCTTGGCTAGTTCCTTCAGTTTCTCAGTCTCCTCTCCCTCTTCTTCCTCCTTCTCTCCCACTTCAGATTTCTCAACTACCAAATGAGAATTTAGTAGCTACCCTGCAGGGCTGCTGGAAGGCCTCAGGAGAAATCCCATCAAGGGCCAGGACAAATGCCTTGGAAAAAAACTTCCTTGTGTCGCCAAGGTACAAAGTGACCTTGGTACACAGCAGGCATCCGATGGTACACAGCAGGCATCTGATGCATAGAGCTTGCTGGTATAGAAGAGCCTGCGGGGCCCAAAACCTTATGGAGAATAAAAGGCAGATTCATTAGTCCCTGAGGCAAGGACAGAATGAGGCTCTGAGGCATAAGTAGCCCCTGACCTATATGTCTAAGGAGAGACGCTGGCTCACTCTCACAGGGCCTCAGCCAACAGGAGGTGTATGGGCTCAGCTCAGTGTGTGGCTGGAGTCTATGGGGGCAGTGGTGTAGCCGTGGAAGGATAAGTACATGGACTCAGCCACGCCGGTTACAAAGAAGAAAGCCGAGACACCTGCACCACGGCCAGATGGCACTACACAACTCAGGCTGGCTGTGCAGCACGGTCAAGCCTGGCCAGTCTCTGGTTCTAGACCTGCAAAATCTCCTCTATGCTGAGGTTGGTTTGTGACCCTACATCACAGTGCTTCCGCAGTCACAGACATTCATAAACAATACCTTCAAGTTATTGAACATGCAAGCTTCCAGGAAGGCCTGTCAAGGCATGCGCTGCCTTCCTGTTTTGCACTCACACTGTAAATGTCTGTATTTTGCACCATCTATTGGGGCCTTGTTTTTCACCATGTGTTGCTGACTTTACCAGCCATAAAAATCCACTCCCCCCTCAACCAATCAGTGCTTCTTGCATTCCTAAATCTAAGAAAGTGACGTGGGGTCAACAATACGGTTCAGCTATTAAGGGTACTTGCAACCAAGTATGACAATATGAGTTAAATTCCTGGAACCCACGTGGTGGTAGGAGAGGAGAAATTTCCCAAAGATGCTAAGCATAAACACACAAACACACACGCACATGGGGACACACATGCACACCTGCACACACATCAATAAATAAAGGTAAAGGAAAAATAGAAGGTTGTGATGTGCCTCACAGGGAAAACATAGTTAGGTAAGAGTGTTCAGGCATAGGTCACAGTGCCCTTGGTCAGGAGGTCAGTGTTGATGACCCCACAATGTATATTGAATAAAACATCCTGAAACAGAACTACACATAACAATAGTCCCAATTGGCTGGTCAAGCTGTTGTGTCTGAGTCTCCAGGACCCTAATCCTGCTAGGAGCAATGGCATAGGAATCACTAAATCAGTATTTGCAGTGGATTTATAAAACATGGCTCTGTAGACCGTGAGAATTAACTGGGTATTATCGTGAATGAAGAACAGGTTTTCCCACGCTGTATCAGAAAGGCCCACTTTGCCCCGTTCTCAGAACCAGATGTACATAGTATGGGGCTTGGTTCCCAGGAGGCTGGTGGTGTCCAGGGGTTCGAGACTCACCAGGCGGGCCCGGGGGTTGCGATGGTAGTACAGTTCTTTAAATTCATCCATCCACACTTCCGCAGCTCGGACACTGTTGGCCAGGGCCTTGCTTCGAGAATAGGGAGCTTGCTTAGGGAAAACATGGCCTACATGAGAGCAGGGATGTGTTTCCAGAGTGCCACCACACTGCCAGATCTGCAATGGAGGTGGAGAGGACACACGGTGAGCAAGGAATGGCCACTGGTCCACAGGGAGTGCAGCCAAGAGGTGACACCCACCTAGGCAGTCAGCCTCCACAGGGACTGTGGCTACTCACCAGCCTGCACTTGGCACCAAGGGAAAGAGCAGAAAAGCAGCCCAAGACAGACAAGCCACAGGAGCTAAGAACCCCAAAGCCCAGGCAATAGAGCTCATGCACTTGACCAGGGAGTACCCCGAGAGACCTCACTGACAGCCCACTTCCTCAGCAGGTCAGACATCTTCATTACCTGATGCCACAGGAGGGGGAAAGCAGCAAGGAAGAAGAGAGGTTGGAAAAGTAGAGAGGGAGCTTCTAGAAGAGGCAGAGTATCCTGACACCTAGGGAAGAGGCATAAACACTGTTAGAATTTCACCTAACACTTGGTGGGTAGCGTCATTTGGGACATCATTTCCCCAGAGATGCTCTGAACAGGCATCTGGTGTTTATAAGGTAGGGTGTGAGTTCTGGAGAGGGAGGATGCCAAATTCTCCTCAGTTAACTGTTTTCAAAAGGGCAGAACAACAAATGAAACATTGCTAAACATCTGAGGTTTTGATTCTAAACATGTTAAGATTTTGCAGGGGAAGAATCACTGAGACACTAAGGTTTTGTGGGGGGGGGAGTAAGGCCTGCTGCAGAAAGTCACTGCCTGCCCTCACACTAAAGCTACCACATCTGACTTTCTACGGGAACCTGTGAATCTGCCCTTTGAAGACAGTTCCTGGAAGTTATCAGGTGTGCTACACAAAGAGGCTGTCTCCTAAACAGCTGGCCAGACAGCAGCTCCTGATGAGCACAGGACTCTGGCTCTGGTACTTCAGTCCAAACTCTGCCATTGACTTTGAGTGACCATGCACAAGTCACAGCCCCACTCCCAGCCTCAGTTTCCCCCATCTGCAGAGCGAGAAACCAAGAGACTTGTGATGTCTTTTTCAGCCCAAGTCTTATGTAATCATAAAAGCACACTTCTAAAATAGTTAAATAAAAAGTCAAGCATGTTGATAAGGCATGTATGTCACTATCTTACAGAATAATGGGATATGCCAACACTGAGGAGGGGGGGGAGAGAGGAGGAAAGGAAAGAGAGAGACAGAGAGACAGAGGGGAAGAGAGAGTATGTAGAACACAGGATGAGTCCAAACAAAAGGCCCAACCACTTACCCTAAAGGAGAATTCGAGGTTTTCTCCTCCCCAGACCTCCATTCCTGTATCATAAGACCCCAGATATTCAAAATATCTCTTACTCACAGCAAACAGCCCCCCAGCCATTGTTGGAGACCTAGAAAAAAAGTAGAATCCATATTTCAATGGAAAAGGCATGAAGCACTCATGAATGGCTAAACTTCCTCCCCGCCTGGAATCTGTGTCCCTGGAAAATGAGCCTGGTCATCCATTCATTCATTCATCCACAAGCACACCTGAACCCTGCTCCAGGCTCAGCCTGGAGACACAGACACACCCTGCAGCCCCTGCCTTAAAGTTAACAAACGGCTCAACAGGCAAGTCCCCTGTGTGTGGCACACGTCAGTGGAAGCTATGCAGAGCTTTGTAAGGCAGGGGCAAGGGCAGAGAGGGTAGAACCAGGCTTCCTGGAGAAGGTGGGGTCTGTGGGAAGAAGTGAACTGAAGAAGAAAAAGGAATACAACCCCATCTCAACATGAACAATGGCTTTTAGACTATTAGAGGCTGGAGAACTAGCAAGAATTCAGCCCTCAGCACCATCAGGGGAAAAGGAAAATTTTAGCTTATGCATATATACCCCATTAAAATTTTTAATTAATTACCTGAAACATACCAATGTGAAAATCTACCTGCGCAGCAAAGATATTTACTAAGATAAATGCACTGGGGAAGCAATAGGTATGGAATGAAAATTAACTGCCAGACACCCCTCCTTTTGAATGGGCTCTAAGATAAGTAGCCAGGAAGGCAGACCTGATAACATCAATAGGAGACCGCATCAACTCCCGCTCCCGCTGGGGAACCATGTGCCACGTGAATACCAGCCGCCAGTCAAAGCCTCCAATCTGGGGCTCCCCAGAGTTGCCCAGGTACTCAAAGGTGTTCCAATCAATCACGTCAATCACGGGGCACACCACTGCTGACTCCTTCTCGTGGATCCTGCAAATATCCAACACATCTATCATTTGTCTGTCTGTCTCAGCTCCAGACCAGAGGAGGACAATCAGGAGTTCCAGAACATTCTGTCATTCTCTGGCAGAAAAGAACCAGTGTGGGATGAGAAGACCAGCCTCCTCACACAGGGGTCTGGGCCACGTTGGGGGCCACCAAGGGGCGGGCTGAGAAGGGGGGAGAAGCTGGGGCAGAAATTGACCCCCAGTTTCTGTCCTCTCTACTCCATGGACATTCTGGCTAAATTTGCATCTCTTTCAGAGGGTTAAGGCAGGTAGGAATCAATGGTGACTTTTAAAGCGAAGCATGAGTTCAATTTCTTGGATGTGCAAGAGGTTCTATTACATTAAAACATCTTAACATCAAGAAATACTTATCTTTGGCCAGCAAGATGACTCCCCAGTGGATATAATCCCTGGGATTCACACGGAAAAGGAGAGACTCTTCCAAAGTGAGCATTCTCTCTCTCCCCCTCTCTCTAATGTCATTGATTTTTAAAAATAAAAACAGTTGTATTAAGACCATAAGATGTACCAGGCGTGGTAATGCATGCCTTTAGTCCCAGCACTCCAGAGACAAAGGTGCGTCTCTGGGGTTTGAGGCCAGCCTGGTCTACATAGTAAATTCCAGGACAGCCAGGGCTGTGTAGAGGAACCATGTCTCAATCAATCAATCAATCAATCAATAAATAAATAAATAAATAAATAAATGGAAAAGGAGAAGAGGAAGGAGGGGAAAAGACAGGAGGAGGAGGAGGAGGAAGGAGAGCGAAGGAGGCCACCCGAGACTAACTAATCATTAGAGTCACATTTAGACTCTCAATGCCCGTACTTGCTGTGTTGCCTTAGCCAAGTCACCTGATGTCTCAGAATCTATTGCTGCTATGGTAACAGGATGGAGATGTGTCCCTGTAGGGCTAAAATGAGGATTCCCAAGGGCTGGTTTGCAAGCTCCCTGGCAGAAAACCTAAGACCACTGCTTTTCTTGTTACTGTGGAATATGCAGTGAAATAAAGAAATGCTATAACTCCCTTTTGTATGTGTCTTGACTTTATCCATAGACACTATTTCATATCCCAACTGTCTATCAGCATGCTCTTCAACAATGCCATCACATTTGACACCACATGAAAGGGAACCTTCTCGTGAGGACTGGTCTCTTTGGGTTATGTTGGGGTGGCGGCTATCTCAAATGTAAGACCTTCTAATCTAAGAGTCACAGCATGGAGAATGATGAAACAGGTGCAGGCTGGAGCTGTCCATGTCCTAGACCTCAGGTGCCACCCTGAGGGAGACTGCCAGGTCAGACACAGGATCAAACAGGGAGCTCACCAATGGTGAGTCTGTAGATGAGGCATCTGCCAACAGTATCTCTTCAAATTACCTAAGGGATGGTTAGAGGCAGAGCAGGTCAAAGACAGACCTGTTGAGCAGCTGGCCACTGGCAAGGCCCAAGTCCCCCAGGAACTCATGACTTGCCATCCAGCTGGCAGAAACCACAAAAAGCCCAACTTCACAAAATGAGGAACTTGGGAAAGGGTCATGCTGATATTTGGGTGCAGGACTCCATTTTGGAAGTAGAGAATATATTCATGGAGAAGTTTCCAGAATTAAAAGCCAAATCCTCAATTTGCACAATGTGGTTTACTCAGCATCCTTAGCTTGCCAAGAGTAATACCTGCCATGATAACCTAGACAGCTCTGCTTCCTCAGACCCCTGGAGAGGGGGGCCATGATATAGTGGAGACTGCATAGGCACAGTCTACAGACCTATGAGTCTCACTCCGGGGTATGCCAAAGCCCTGGTGAGTTTTAAAAACATCCAGAAGCCCAACAAATCCCCAAGAGTCAGATGCAAATGTCCCCCAGGGATTCTCACTGGGTTTGCAGGGTGAACAGCTCTTCACTGATAGTGGCCTTGCCCCCAGGGAGGGGCTGCCCTGATAGTTTAGACTCAGAAGGAAGGGTAGCATCCTCAGACTTCACATTGGCCCAGGGGGAGCCATCTATGTGCACAGCAGGGGAGGGGCAGAAGGGAACTCACTGGCCAGACTCCAGGTAACACTGTAGGAGGCCTAGGAAAACGCTAGCCTGTCACTGGAGACACTCCTCGGAGGCAAGAGAGAGAAGCTACTGTCACACCAGCAGGAGACAAGGAGCCAGACAGCAGGAAGCAGCAGAGTGGGAAGCATGGTCTCACTCATGAAGAGACAGAGGAGGTCCCCAGCTCTTCCAGACAGACCCTGGCAACCAAGAGTCAGAGGCCATGTAGTTTCTCAGTAGCAGAGTTGTCTGGCCTTTGACATTCTGTCTGCCTGCAGAGGGGAACCCAGATAGAGCTCCCTCGGGTGGGGGGATGTCCTGGCTTGCTAGTCAACTCCTGCCTTTTATAGCAGACAGTTGAAAAGGCATGGAGATATTAGAGACTGGGAGACGGCGATACACTGAACCGCAGCCAGACTCACAGTGTAGACAGCTAGGTAAGAGGCTGGGGAGACGGGAATGGCCCTGAAGATCTGTCTGTCTGTCTGTCTGTCTGTCTCTCTCTCTCTCTCTGTGTGTTACTGAAAACTTAGCTAGCATAAAGATGAAAATAATACAAGCTGGGTTCATTATACTCATGTACACTTGCATTTCAGCTCCCATTTTTTAGCTCCCATTTAAAAAATTAATATTAAATAAATAAAATTATGGTTTCTAGGAATATGCCTTATATACATATGGCCCTTGGCTAACTCTCCAGCACTATATACAAATATACACAAATACAGACATAGACACACAGGCACACCCTCTTTTAGGATCTCTTGAGTTTCAAGGACTCCAAGCCCTGTAACAGAGTATCTCCAATAACCACAGCTAAGTGAGCCTTGCTTGAAATAAATACATCCAAATGTATGTCCCCATGAAGTTCTAGTCCACAGAAACTTTGTAAGCCTGGGTCGGTGATACTTCCTAGGTGTACTATAACAAGCTGGCTATGCCTGCAGCACCCCACAAGCTGCCATATCTAAGCACCTTCCACATGTCTTTACCATTGTGCCACCACAGAGGTCCTGATGAAGGGTATTTGATGCAGACACTGACATCCCTCCAGCAACCAAAAGGAACCTGTCTCTGTTTCGGCCCAAGCTCCCTTAACTCCGTGAGTGGCCCACATACCTCTGCAGCAAAGGTTCCAGCCACCCCTCATGGCATTCACAATGACAGTCTAGGAAGGTCAGCACTTCACCCTTGGCTACAGAGGCTCCCAGGAGCCGGGCTCGCACTAGGCCCTCTCTCTTGCTGGCACGGATCAGGCGCACCTTGGGCAGCTGTGACAGCTCATTGGCCAAGCGCTCCTTCAGGTGCTCTATGGACAGAAGCAGAACGGCAGTCATTGGTCTACATCCTTGGCTCGGCACTCAGCCCTGCCCTGACCATCTAGCATTTCCTGATCTCCTTTAATGACATATACAGAAGCCTCCTTTTCTTTGTCACTCAGGATGTCCAGAACCAAGGGCAGGCTGGAGGAGATCTGTCTGCAGACACACTTGCTCATATGCTTTATTTGGGCGAGTGTTATGGTACCTGAATATGACTCGGCAAAATTGAGATTGAGTATTTCATAGGGGACCGGAGAGATGGCTCAGTGCTTAAAATATTTGTTGCCATTCCAGAGGACTAGAATTGGGTTCCCAGCACCCACATCAGGCTGCTCATAACTATAACTATAATTCTAATTGCTCCAGCACCTTCTTCTGGCCTCCAAGGATACTGCACACATGATGTACATACTTAAATTTAAGTACAAGCATGTGTACACACAACACCTAATTATTGATTGATTTTTAATGTTATGTGTATGGGTGTTCTGCCTACATGTATATTCATATATCATTTGCATGCCTGGTGCCTGAAGAGGTCAGAAGAGAAAATCAGATCCCCTGGAAATGTAGTTCAGGTCATTGTGAGCCGTCATATAGGTGCTGGGAACCAAACCCAGGTCCTGTGGTAGAAGAGCAAGTGAGCCCTCCCTCCAGCCTCTAAATAAACCTTAATTTAAAGCCCTTTATATGTTGACTTATGCACATTTAAATGTATACTGAATACTGAATATAGTCCATATACCCATTAAATACGGTTCCTTGTCTCTGCAGGCACACTGTGATTAAAGTTTCATCACAGGGACGGCACTGTTGGGAGGTGGTGGAACCTTCTGGAGATGGGGCCTATGGGGAGGCCCTGAGGTTGCTATAACAGTACACCCCTAGGGCACACAGGGCTCCTGTCCCTCTCTCTGCTCCTGGCTCCAGGTATACAACTTCCCACCAGTGCCTTCCCCTGTAACACGATAAAGCTGGAACTGATCTGATAATGCACGGAGACCTTCAATTCCAAAAGTTATAAGCCAAAGAAAGCTCTTCTTCCTCTTCAGTGGCCTGTATCGGGTGCTTTCTTATAGACAGAAAGCTGACTAAGACATAATTTTTATTCAAATAGTATTAGCAGTATTATTAGACATTTCTTTATATGGAAGCAGCACTCTCTAGTAGTAGCAATAACTTGTCTGGTGGGACTTGCACATCCCAGGCTGCAGAGGAGGTTATATATGGAGATAACAAACCAACAACTGGGCTCCAGGTCTCCTAATCCCAGGACAAGAAGTCACTCCCTCAGGGGATCAGGTGGAGGGAGGCTTAGCCAAAGAAAGAGAAGAAAGGGCATACCCCTCACCACTGTGGAGGGTTTGGCCCAAAGTTCTCACCAATCAGAGAATGTTCTAAGTTTCATAATTAATTACATTTCTCTAAACAACCTTACCACTTGGAAACATTCCTTGGTTGATTTTCTTTTTAAGCTTTCAATGACCTCCTGTGAGCTGGCGGCATGGAAGGGAAAGGTAACTTTGTGAGCCATATCAGTTAACCAGTGTGCTGTGTGGCCTGCCTGCGCTCAGCTGGGGCTGCCAGAACTGACTGTGGGTGGGCCTGTGCTGTCCTCCAAGGCTAAGGAGACACCACCACCACCAATTACTTCAGACATGCAAAGAAGAAGCAAGCAGAGCTGCCAAAGGCATCCCAGATCCTACGGCCCCCGTCCCACTCTCTAAGGAGCCACAATAGGATGAGGGGGGAGATCTTGTCCATCCTCTTCACTGTGAAGGAAGGCACTGTCCGGTCTTTCTGTCTGCTCAGGAGCTACCTAATTCTACATAGATGATAAAAGCAATCTGATATTTGCTTTTTTCTGGTCCATAGGTTGGTTAATTGGTGTTGATATGGCAGAAATGAGCTAAATTTGCAATTAAATTCAACATTTTATACAAACACAAGTTAGCATTTACCAAGCCTTAAGCATCTGCCAGGCTCTAACACAACACACATCTCGGGCCCATCTCATTCGATCCTCACAGAGATCCTACCATGTAGGAATTATTACTACTCCATCTATAGAGGGTGAACTGGTTATAACCAAAGCTCAAAGCTGTAGAGTCCCTGGGGGCAGGGTGGGGATCCAAGGCCACTCAGAGTGACATGGAGCGCAGTATACATGACCACACTCATTTTTCATGGTAACTCCCTAAGAGAGGTGTGGATACATCCATTCACAGGTAAGAGACTGAGGCTCAGAGAAAATGGATGACTTGCCCAAGGTGATAGCGTGACCAGATCATGGTAGAGCTTGCCTCAAACTCAAGGACCCTGGGCTCCACTCAGCACCACACTCTAGCCTGACTTGTAGGGACACTATTGCTTGTTGCCTGGAGAGTCTAGCTGAGCTCCCGGCCACCACGATAAAGACTGTAATCCCCAATTCCCTTGCAGCTAGGTGAGCCTGTGCCAGCATGTTCTGCATGGGCACACTCTAACTCTAAGCCGTCATTCCTCACCCTGTCACCCTGTCACCCCAGCCCCTACACAGGGCTTACCTCTGTCACTGTAGTCATCTACCAGAATGACCTCCTCCAGCAGGATGTCAGGGGAGGTCTCAAGGACACTGTAAACTGTCCGAAGGAGCGTTGACCAGGCTTCATTATAAAAGGCTATGACAACAGAAGTCTTGGGCAAAATCTCATAATCATATTTCTCCTCTTTGCACCTGTAAACAGAATGGAACTTCAGCAAGAGAGAAGCCAGAAGGGGTTAGCATTGGGGATGGAGCCATGATGGGGGATGGGTCACAGTCCTCAGGCTTCTTCTGGGAAAGAATCTACTAGTGGATCTCCCACAAAGAGCCCCAGAAGACGCTTAGAAAAGTGTAACCATAACAACGTCTGTGGGGGTGGTTATTGAATTTAAACTGTAAAGCAATGTGCAGAACTGAGCAACACACAAACCAGTCAGAATCCATAGCTGCCCATGCCGTTCTAATCCAGGCCTTGCTCAGATGCTCTCTCCCCTTGGCTATTCCTGCTTCTTCCTCCCTTCTCTACCTCCCAAACTTCCTGTGCCCCCCAAGAGCAGCTCGCCTTCCGATTTCTTCTAGGAAGGAACATGCCTGTCCTGGAGAGTTGGTGGCCATACTGTGTGCCTCCAGCACCCGATCTCCTCAATTTCAGCAGGTGCTGCTCACTGTATTCCTGTTACCCAAGGACTCTGTCAGCCTTCCCCAGCATCCAGAAGTCACTATGCCTCAAAAAGATGGGAAGCTGAACACATAAACTAGATGTGTGGCTAGAATGTTAGGTGTCAACCTCTGGGGTGGAACTGAGACTGTCCAATCCCAGGGTGGGGTCATGATTAATTAATGCTCATGGGAGTCAATGATCTCTCTGTTTGTTCAGGAACCGGCTGTCACTTTGCACCGGCAGCTTCCTGGTAAATACAGCATTCTACCCTCAGAGTGACAAAACAGTCTCTGTGTCATGGGACTGACCGTGGGGCAGTGCCTGGAAATGGTCAGCAAGAAGTGTCTATGGCAATGTGGAAGGAGCCCAGAAGCACCAGCGTGTAGACTCTGGGCCAGGCCACTATCCACACAAGGAGAAGCTAAGCATTGAAAAGCAGCCAGGCTACCGGTTCCTTGGCAGCCAAAGGAAAGCCTCAAAAGACAGGTGAGTGACAGGCTGGAGAGACACAGTGCCATACAGAAAGAGAAGCGCAACTCCCAACTGCCGACTGTCTAGCATTTCCCCTGTGGTCCTCCCCAGACATCACCAAGTGCTTCCTGAGTGCTTGACATGTGCCCAGTGGGCAAGGGCTGTGATCCATGCAGTTCACATTCAATGGACAGTAATCAGGCAAGCCAATCAATAGGCACAAAAATGACCCATGCTGCAGATAAAGTCAAGGAGGGTAGTGTAAGAACAACTATCGAGGGGTGGGAAGGAAGTAACCACAGGACTAGTGACCCTTTGCTGAGGTGACATTTACGATGAGGCTTAGGGCTAGCAATGTAGCTCAGAGTGCTTGTCTTGCCTATACAAATTCCTGGGTTTGACCTGAGTACCACATAAACCAGGACTGGTGATGCATACCTATCAGCTTAGGATGTAAAGATAGGAGAATCAGAAGTTCAAGGTCATCCTTGTCTATCTGGTGAATTTAAGGCCATCCTGGGTTACATGAGACGAAAAACAAAAACTAGAAACTAAGACGCTGTGAAGCAAAGCTCTGCACGTGGAACTTAACTTACTTCTGGCATTGTTTCCATTTTATTTTACTTTCAAAGTTTTCAAACATGAAAGGCAGAGATAATCATAAGCTTCCAGCTTCCAGCAACTCTGTCCAGCATCAACAGTTGTCCTCATATAGCCAATCTCAACCCACGTTTCATGGCCATCTCCCACGGTCCCCATCTCAGAGTTTTTAAAGAAAACCCCGGGGGCTGGAGAGATGGCTCAGTGGTTAAGAGCACCGTCTGCTCTTCCTGAGGACCCGGGTTCGATTCCCAGCACCCACATGGCAGCTAACAACTGTCTGTAGTTCCAGTTCCAGGCAAACACCAAGGCAAATAAATAAGTAAATAAATAAAGTTTTTTTAAAAAAAAAAGAAAACCCCGGCTACTATTTTAAAATGTATCTCTAAAAGAGAAAGATCTGTTTCTTAATATATGACAAACAAATATTTGCTCTGGCCAAACCTTAGAAATGGAATAACATACATACATCTTTGCTAGTTTTGACTACACTTATTATTAACCACTACTTACTAACACCCATCTCCCCATGACTCCTGAGCCAGCAGCAATCCACGGTGACTAGGTCAGCAGCTTCTATCCAGGTCATATATCAGAGTCAGCCTGGGACCCAGCCACAGAAATTCAGATTTCAGTGTTCTTGGGAAGGTCCGAGGCACTGACAGTTTCTAAGGCTGAACCTAGGGCTGCAGAGGCAGCTCTGTGGCTCCCCACTCTGGCCTGCTATCTAGAAGTGAAAAATCTTCCCTCTTCATTAGTGTCAAATGAGAGGTAACGTGAAGAGACCAAGGACCCTGCATTTATCCAAGGGTACTGTGCTTCCTTCTCCTCCTCCTCCTCCTCCTCCTCCTCCTCCTCCTCCTCCTCCTCAAGTCAGTACTGAGCTAACAAAGTGCACACAAGTGTCATCACCTCCGCACATCTCAAGGAAGCAAAGCCAGCTTCCCAAGTCCCTTTACTGGTCTGCTCTTGTCCAAAGGCGGAAAGCTAGTGCCAAACCTTGCTCTTGCCAGCAAAGGCTGAAGCCTAAGTTCCTGGACTGACCTGTGTTTTGTAGCATGTACATGCAAGGCAATGCAAAGACAGCAAAACCTCCTGAGCTTACATGCACACTATGTTCTCACCCACACATCTATGTGTATATTTTCTAAAGTCTGTTTCTATACTTGAGAAAGTCTAGACAGATACACAGCAAAATGTTAATAACAGTTTTCCTGGGCTTGTAAGCTGATAATTTTTTTCTTAACTTTTTGAGAGAGTCTTGCGATGTAGTCCTGGCTAGGCTGGTAACAGATATGCACCACCATGCCTGGCTTGATGCTCTATTATTGGCTTTTCTTGGGGGGAGGGAAGTTGCTTCTCCTATGATAAAATTTCTGAAGCAAAAGTTTTTATAATAAAAACAAAACAGGTAAAGAACTTTCCCCACCCAAAAAGAAACACCTCAGACCTTCTGGGTGACCTAGGTTTTTCCTTTGGTTTGTCTGGAGGTCCCCATACAGGCTGTCCTTCCTTGGCAGCTAGGGACCTTGAGTACCCCTGTGTTTATGAACTGAACTCCTGAGGACCTACACTGTGAACACATGATACTATCTGAATTCTCAACCCCAATATCAGCGCCCTGATTAGCTCACCACTGCCGTAGTCTCACATGTGGATCTGCTTTCTGTAGCTTTGGTTACTAAACCATATTCCAAAATATTCAATAGAAAATTCCAGAAACAAATAATTAACAATTTTAAGATTGTATTCCTCCTCAAATAAGATAGTGAAAGCTTGTCCTTTCTATAACATGAATCATCCATCCTTTTGTCCAGCATATCCACTGTACACACTACCAACCCATGAGTCACTTAACAGTCATGCTGTTACCAGATAGACTGTCATGGTATCAGTGCTTAGCATACATAGGTTTGGTAACATGTAAGAATTCAGATATCTACTGAGATCTGGAACCTATTCGCTGAGAATAAGGGGGTCAGACTATTACTAGACAGATATGAGACTCCATGCAAGACTCTGACATTACTGGTCACATGGCTGCTGAGCCTCAAAGCCTGTCCTCACAGAGACATTCACAGCTTGAGCTCAGCCGTTCTCTCCTGGACAGTCAAACAGTGGGACAGGCTCTGTTCCAGGAGTCAGAGGCAAGGCCCATCCTGCTGGGTTGGATTAATTCCCAGGGTCAATGGCACAGCAGGATCTATTCACAAATCCTGATAGGACACATGGCAACTGTATCACCATGGAGACAGGATACCATAAGCCCTATAGGTCATCTAAAGTGTTCCAAAGAGATATTCACAAGTTATAACAATAAAGGAAATTGGATCTGGAGAAGAAAAACTTTCTGACCAGAACAGAAGCCCCTAAGTATACTCTGTGCAGCAGAGACAGGGAACTAAGGATCATGCAGGACACTTCCAGGTGTGAGTTAGTCAGAGGTTGTACCCTTTCTACCCACCTATATAGAGTGTACAGACCGTCATCTGTTCCCTTGGCAAATGTGGAAACTAAGGCTAAATCCACCAAAGACTGCACCCATTGTCTGAGATAACAGCAAAAGACCTGGGGTTGTATCTCCCAGGACTTAGGTGTTAATCCTGAGTCTAGCCTGAAATCACTCCCTGGCAGAACAACTTTGGGGTTTCATGGGGCTAAACATGCCTTGAGGCATTTGGTAGAAGTGGAGAATCGCTGCCAGTCCCAGGAAATGACTGGGAAAGATTAATCGTGAAAAAGAAAAGGCCTCGAGCAGAAGCCTAGCAGTAGGCATAAACAAATCCAGGTATGATGTGAAGCTAAGTCTAGTGTTAAACTTTCCCTGAGATGGGGGGAGGGGGGCCACAGCAGCTGCTAGGAGGGTTACAATTCCAGAAGGCCAATTTCATCATTTTGCAGCTTAATATTACCTATGCCCTGGGAGTCCATTTCCAAACAGAAAAAAAGCCAGCATGGCTCCGGGTATAGAAGGTGGCAGGTGCCCAATGGGAACAGCAGGCCCGCTCTCTGGCTCTAACCAGGACCTGTTTTCCAGGGAGTCTGTATGCAGAGCTCAAGTCCTGGGTAGAAATTATCTAAAAAAAGGGCGGGAGGAGGCTGGGAGGCCCAGGGTCGAAGGTGTCAACAGTTGCTGTGACTGTTTCCTTGTCCCTCATCTACAAAGGCAGCAGCTCCAACAGGAACTAGGCTCAGACTAAATGGATTCGGCCCTACACCACCTACAAGAGTGAGCTGGGCTGGCCTGCAGCCAAAGGCGCCCTTCCCACTTCTGCTTTCCACAGGCCTCCACCCAAAGCCAGGGATTAAACAGCCAGAGAGAGGAAGGCAGCTCCTGGCCTCGGACACAGCCATTGGGTATCTAGATGATTCTGCTCTATCCCTGGGCAGCGGCACACCCACACGGATGAATGGAGCCAGCCTTATGCTAGTCACCATCAGCTCCCAAGAGTCACAGCCACACATGGGCACAGTCTGCTTAACTCCAATCTCGGGACAGACTGACAACTTTGAGGCGTCGAATTCAAGAGACCATACAGTTACCAGCTCTTCAATTACTTAGACTTTTTGGATTCCTTTGGTTGTTTTTTTTGTTTTGTTTTTTAAACTTTCCCGCCTCCGCCTCTCCGCCCTCTGGCTAGCCCCTCCGGTACTGCCTCCTCCCGAAGACGATGCAGCATCCCACGCGCCCATGCTCCACAACCACTCACAGAGGGTTCCAGCGCTCAGGCAGCCGTCGGTGCAGCGAGATGCGGTCGCTCAGGTAGATGTTAATCTGGTGCAGCTTCACGCTCTCCTCCTGCAGACGCAGCTCCTCGCCCTGCAGCTCCAGCCGCACCGCCTCCCCCTGCGCGCCCAGAGCATCGACTGGCAGTGGCGGCCTGGACAGCACCGGTTCGCGACGCCCAGAGCGAGGAGTGCGCGAAGGCACCGAGTCCACCGTCTTGGCCCGGGTCTCCACCGTCCAAGACCCGCTTCGAGCCCGTAGCACAGCGCCCAGACCAGCTAGCACCAGCAGCGCCAGCAGCGCCTCCCGGCAGCGCCGCAGCCCCCGCGGGCAGCGCCTCCGGACCGCGCGCCCCAACATGCACCCGCTAGCTGAGCTCGCTGAACCCAGCGGCCGAGGCCGAGGCCGGACCCGGATCCCGGAACCACGCTCGCCCCACCCCCTGCCCGCCCCGCCCCACCTGCGCTCCGCCCCCTTCCTGGCTGCAGCCTCCTGCGCCCACCTGCCAGTACCCTCGTGGTTGTGCACGAAGCGTGTCCACGCCGCGGCGTGAGTGTATCCTGAGCGTACCGCTCAAGGCGCTGCTGAGCCAGTTCCTTGAACTCACGTGACCCTAGCACGGTCTCAGATAGAGGGTCCCTAATCTTAGCCACTCCATGTTCAGGATGTGCTCTCAGAGGTGGGGGAAGACTGCAGCTGCCCTGTTTGGAACTCAGTGGAGCCTCTGAACTTGCTTTGTAGCTTCTTCTACTCTTAGGCTTCTAACTTCTAGGGATAAAATATCCTCAGTAATTTACACCAACTGCACCTTTTACCTTTAGCTATGGGGGATGATGGAGTACAGGCTTGACCAAGGCCTGCTGCAAATGCTGTTCTCTATGCCCTGTACCACCTGACAAGCCCTCTTTCTGAAGCCAACAGCAACTGTGGCATTTTTGGAGGGCTTAAGGGTTTTTGTTTTGTTTTGTTTTTGCCAATGATGACCGCTTTTCACTGGAGGTTTTGTGTAATCTTGGGTGTATAAGTATATAAAGCCAATATACAAAGCAAACATTTACTCATGGTGAGTCATAAAGAAGCTCATTTAAAAAAATTTTTTTTGAATTCGTATAATTTTACTGTTTAATTAAAGAAGAAAGCCATTTACATGCTTAGATGGATAGGCTTGCTTATTTTTACATAAAGGCTTAAGTTGTTGCTAAACGTTTGCTACTACAGGACACGGAGTTGATTGATATTTACATTTTATAATCACCAATGCTGAGGATGCCATTTTGCATCATAAATATATGGTGATAAATAGTAGGATTATATTTTGGACCATTTTTGAAATCTAGTCCCAATCCAAAGCCAAAATGATGTTTAAAACTTTATGTTGGGTCTAGAGAAATGATTCAGCTGTGAAAAATAGCTGCTCTTCCAGAGGACCCAGGTTCATTCCCCAGCACCTACATGGCAGCTTGCTAACATCTGTAACTCCAGTTCTTGGGAGATCTGACATGTTCTGGCCTCCTCGGGCACTGTATGCACACACACCCACAGACACACACATTCATATTCTTAAAATCAAAAAATAAAATCTAACTCTTTAAAATTTACTTTGTGTGTGTGTGTGCCTCTATGAATGGATACCACATATGTGAAGTGTCAGCAGAATCCATAAGAGAGCGTTGGATTCTCTGAAGCTGGAGTTGGATGTAGTTGTGGACTCCCCATGTAGGTGTTGAGAACCCAACTCTAGTCCTCTACAAAAGCAGCAAGTGCTGTGAACTACTGAGCCACCTCTCCAGTCCCCATAGCCAAACTCTATTTAATGATTTTTTTCCTATGTGCCAAAAACTCAAACAGCTATTTTAAAAATCAATAACTTGGCCAGCTATATTTTAAATCAAATACCCTAGCACAAGGCAATCCACTTAACATTGCATTACTGAGGAATGACAGAGAACACTTTGTTTTCCATAATCAAACCCTTATTTCTATGAAAACTGTATGTTCAGTTAAAAAAGAAACAAAAACACAGCTCTACAGTTTACATCATACAATAGTCTCTAACCTGAGTTGAGGTGGTCCAGGCAGCAGTCACCAGCATTGCAAGTTATGACAGTTCACACTGTACAAAGCACACATGATATATGTTCAGATAGGAGGCTGCAGTGGAGCCCCTTGATATAACAGGGGCTGCCAGAAGCACTTGGGATTCCTTACATTTAATTTTGAATTGATTTTTGGTGTTTGCATATTCAAAAACTTTTTACTGTTATTAATTTTTTTATTCCCACATTAAGTTATATCGACCCCATATGGGGTGCAGGCCCACACTTCAAGAAGCTGAGTTAGGGATGTTATATTTTCAAGACAGCATCACCCCTTTGTGTCAGGGATCTACTGGAGAACCAGACCAGGAAGAGAGAGATTAAGTCATTCACCATAAGGAATGACAGAATGTGGTTGAGGCTAGTTAGTGAATCTGAAATTCATGAGGCCATCAAGAAGGGTGGACTGAACTGCTGGACATCAGTCATCTGTAGAAGAGGAGTGGAAATCCTTCTCTGCGGCAAGCCCAGACTGACTCAGGCTCACCCAAGTGACCTCTATATATCTTTCTATAGACGTAGGCACAATCTAGCACTCACTGCCATCACCTTGCTATGGCATCTGATACAGTATGCCTTATTCACACCTGACCTTACAACAGAAACAACTGAGGTGGGGGCACTTAGTCTTCTAGAGCTCCAGACTGACTCTAGTGCTTGCTTGTGATTCTAGCACTCAAGAGGCTGAAGCAGGAGGATCACAAGTTCCAAGCCAGCCTGGAAGCATAGGTATCATAAGACCCTGTGTCAAAGCAAAGCAAATAAAAAAATCTAGAACTTAGGAGGGAGATCACCAATGCTCCAGTGCTTAGCTGCTGGCTGGCTCCAACAAGCATACTCAACTTAGATAATGATTTGAATTCAGTGGGAGGGGTCTAAAAGAGGATGAAACCTGAGAAAGTACAGAGACTCCGCTTCCAAAACATGAAAACAGCCAGGGGTAATGAAGCATGCCTAGAATCCCAGCAGGTGGGAAGCTGAGTCAAGAGGATCAGGTTGTTCTTGACTGTATTGTGAGTGTGAGAGGCCAGCCTGGGCTATATATGAGGGGAAAAAATGTCTCAGGGAAAAATACACACACACACACACACACACACACACCAAGAATACCAAGCAGGAAGATGGCAAGCAGGTCACCTAGGCAGGTTTCTGAAGTCAGAACATTGGTAATGACTGCATGATACTTGGGGCTTCCTGGTTAAACATTGGTGCCCTCCTTGAGAACTGGCAAGACAACAAGGTACCGGGCACAAGGTGTGGTTCAACAGGAAGGAGGACAAAGTGATTGTGACAGGTGACCGGAGATGTGCTCCTGTCTCTTCTTCCTCATAAACAGAGCCTTAAAAAGAAACTTTTTAAAAGAAGATATAGTTTTACTCTTTAACCTGAGCTGGCTCAGACTTGAGGCCTTCCTGCCTCAGCCTCCAGAGTTAGGATGACTCATGTGTGACCATATGTCCCACAGAACCTTTTAGTGCTAAACTGTTTGTTTGTCTGAAAAGACTAGAGAGTGGGTTTTCCAGTTTCTCTTGCAGCTAAGTCTGGCCATGTGACAATGCATGCCATTCGTGGGTAATAAGTGCTAGTATTAATGCAACTCTTGAATACAGTACCCCCAACTTCCAGCTTTTTTCCTATCATTTCAGTTACCTGAAATCATCTACAGTTTGGAAAAATTAGGAGGTGTGGCCATGAAGAAAGTGTGTCATTAAGGATGGGCTGTGAGGTTTCCAAAGCCCATGCCAGGCCCAGTCTCTATCACACACACTTTCTCTCTGCCTCCAACTTTCAGATAAGATAAAGGCTCTCAGCAACTGCTCTAGTGCCATGCCTGTCTCCCTGCTGCCAAGCTTCCCGCCCTAACGGTTATGGACCATGAAATTGTAAGCAAGTCTCAAATTAAATGCTTTTCTTTCTAAATTGCCTTGGTTATGGTGTCTCTTCATAGCAATTCAACTGTAACTAAGGCAGAAGTTGGTATCAGGGACTGGGGCATTGCTGTGACAGCCTTGACTATGCTGTTTATTGGAGAAATATGGAAGCTATTGGGACTTTGGACTAGAAAATTGGTTGAATATTGCAATCAGGCTTAATCAGCTCTCCTAGTAGGAACTTAGAAGACAGCAGTGCTGAGAGCAGTGTGGATGATGTGCACAAGTTCAACAGGTTCCAGAGGGAATGATAGCAGCAGCTAGGATAGAAGAAGCTGTTCTTATGTCTCTTCTTTCTGTGCTTGCCCTAAAAACCTGCCCAAGGCTAATTAAAGAGTTTAGGACTAATAGCACAAAATATACAATTTGAAGAGGAAAATAATATTGGAGTCAAGTCTTGAGCTCAAAGAGTGTCTTTGTTAGGGTTTCTATTGCTGTGAAGAGACACCATGATCATGGTAACTCTTATAAATAAAAACATTTAATTGAGGTGTTGGCTTACAATTCAGAGGTTCAGCCCATTATTGCTTGAACATTGTAAAGATGTGTCACTTGTATTAGTTTAATAAAATGATGATTGGCCAGTAGCCAGGCAGGAAGTTTAGGTGAGGGAACCAGACTAGGATAATTCTGGAAGAGAAAAGGCAAAGATAGAGTCCCTAGCTAGACACAGAGGAAGCAAGATGAGGATGCTGGACTGAGAAAAAGTACAAAGCCACATGGCTAAGCATAGATAAGAATTATGGGGTTAATTTGAGCATAAGAGTTAGTTAGTAATAAGCTTGAACTACTGGCTGAGCATTTATAAGTAATACTAAGCCTCTGAGTCAATTATTTAGGAAGTGGTTTCTTGGTATTTGAGAGTTTCTGGCAGGACAGAAACTTTTGGCTACACATTATCATTATGGTGGGGAGCATGGTGGTGTAAAGCAGATATAGTACTGGAGAAGTAGCTGAGAGTCCTACATTTTGCACACAACAGGAAGTTGACTGGGAAACTGGGTGGTATTCTGAACATAGGAAATCTCAAAGCCCACCCCCACAATGATACATTTCCTCCAACAAGGCCATACTAATTCCACAAGGCCACACCTCCTAATAATGTCACTCTCTATGAGATTATGGGCACCAATTAAATTTAACTACCACAAAGAGATAAGAAGTTTAAAGAAAGGCCTGATGAGAAATGAAATAAAGGGAATGGTATTGTCAGGGCAAGACCCACCTACCCAGCTAAGCTTTCCACTTGTGAAAGGAAATACCTAAGGACTTTCTCCTAAAGTAAAGGAAAGCATATTTAACAGAGGAAAGCAACAAGCCAAAGCTTATAAAAATGTAATTCAAGGAGGAGTCCAGGTTTCAGCCCAAGCTGTCAGAACCTGGAAGCTATGTGCTTCTGGTTTAAGAGACAAAAAGGATATGGGAGCCAGAGGGTGGTCAGATCTTCCCCTGTGGTTGTGAAAAGCCTCTAGTGTGAGGTGAGTGTCAGGGGAGTCCCTGCATAGAGGATCAGAGAGGTCGCTTAACGAAATCTGCATTGTGTTGGAAACCCCAAATCATTGGAGAGGTTAGAGCCAGGGGCTGTTTTCCAGGGAGAGGTAAATACAAGGAGTGGAACCAAGAGAAAGAAGTGTATTGCAGCCAACAAAGCTGGAGGGCCTGGATGATCCAAAGACACATCTAAGTCCTTTGACATCACACATAGTTATAGGACAGGTCCTGGAGTTTGCCCTGCTGGGTTTTGGACTTACTTTGGTACAGCATTCCCTCACTTATGCCCCGGTTCTCCTTTTTTGGAATGGTAATGTATATTTTGTGCCATTGCATCTAGGAAGTATGTAGTTTGCTTTTTGCTTTTTGTTTTATAGGGGTTGCAGTTAAGAGACTGCCTTGAGTCTCAGGAGAGACTTTGGACTTTTAAACAGTCTTGAGTCTGTAAAATGCTATGGGGACTTTTGAAAATAAACTAAACATAGTTGGCATTATGATATGACTATAAATCTATGGGGGCCAGGGAGTGGAATGTGGTGCTTTGAATAAGAATGCCTCATAAACTCATATGTTTGAATTGTTGGTCCCTAATTGGTGAATTGTTTTGGGGAGGATTAAGAGGTGTGGCTTGTTGTAGTAGATGTGTTCACTGAGGATGGGCTTTAAGATTTCAAAAGTCCATCTTGGACTGTCTTTCTTTGACTTGTTTCTACCTCCAACTTGCAGATAAAATGTAAGCTCTCAGGCCGGCCTGCCCGCTGCCATGCTCTTACCATGATTGATGGTCATAGACTCATCCTCTAAAACTGTAAGCAAGCGCAAGCCCTTAATTAAATCAATTAAATGCTTGCTTGCTAGCTTCCTGCCTTCCTTCCTTTTTCTTTTCTTTTATTTTCTTTTTCCTTTTTTTTGGCAGTTTCTCTGTATAATTATGGCTGTTCTGAAACTCATGTTGTAAAACATGCTGGACTTGAACTCAGAGTTCTGCCCTCCTTTGCCTCACCTTCCAAGTGCTGGGATTAAAGAGTGCTGCTATGGAATGATCTTTCTGTACACTGTGAAGATGTGATGCTCTCACTGTTACTACAAAACTGATTGGTCAACAGCTAGACAGGGTTTTGAAGGCAGAAAGAACTCTAGGAAGAAGGAGGGCAGAGTCAAGGGGTTGCCAGGAGATGCAGAAGAAATAGGAGACGAACACACCATATTGAGATAAGGTACTGAGCCATGTGGCAGAACATAGAAAGAAATATGGGTTAATTAAAGTTGTAAGAATAACACCCTAAGCTACCAATCAAGTATTTATAACTAATATCAAGTCTCTATGCAGTTATTTGGGAGCTGTCTGGTGGAACAGAACTACTTGCTGTTCTGACAAAAAGTTGGCCTACAAATGGAGGAACAATGTATAACCACATAAAACCTGAGAAAGCTTAAGAAAGGTTTCAAATGCACAAACATAGCCAAATGTAGCTTCCGAGTCTCACAGTCTCATGCCAGTCACAATACAGACATGTGTCTCTCAGCAGCTGCCTGCAGGATGGAGCCAGATGTCAAATGTCATATACTGTGATATGAACTAAGTGGTGACTGACATAGCAGTTTACAATTCCTCTCATAGAATCAGAGAATAATACAGATACTCAGTACAGACAGATCCAGATGGATAAAACCTCTAAATGGGTTATGATGTATTTAAAGATATACATCAGCTTTGGAGAGTAAAAAGAAAAGGTATAGACAGTCATAGAAAAAAATTTTTTTAAAATGAAGTCCTTAAAAAGGAGTAAGAGAAAAGAAAAGAGCCATATAAAGGTGGAAAATACACAAGAATCTGGAATCTATAGGTTATTGTGTTGTCATTAAACTTTCTGATTGCTGATGAATGAGCAATAACTGCTAAAACACATGGGATTATGGAGGCTGCTGGAGTAAACCAATTTATATATTTTTAGAAATGGCTTAATCCCAAAATTCGAAGTCAAAGATATGTTGCTTTAGGAGAGAGGTTATGCTTTTTATTTCCACCGGGAATGAGAGATTGTGGATTCAATCCAGATTGATATGAATCAAGTTTGATTGAAGAAGACCCTCTGAAAATTGTAGTTACAAACATAAAGAAATAAACCTAGAAAAACTACAAAATATGTAATGTATATTTTACTTACTCAAACATAAAACAAAAACTCATCTTTGACTAACTTGTGTATAATGCATAGTCTGTACTTGTATTAATACAGACATGTATGTTACCTTTAAAAGTGTATGTATTTTTAGAACCAGGGGACCAGACATCAGTAAAAACAAATGGCCCAAGTGATCCAGCATCTCAGAACACCTCTGTTGCACTTTCCTCAGTTATCCAGAACAGCTTCAAGACTGCTGGCTGAGATGGTCTAGAGAAAATACTGTCCACATCCCCCAAAAATGGATTATAAATGTTTCTCATCATTTGCAGGGGTGTGGAGGGTGGGAGGTTGTTTATAAGTTGTTATTGGTCATAGTCAGAAAAAAGCTAACCAAAGGAGTTAGATTCAAAGATCTATTTCTAAAGAAAAAATGGGGATATAATATAGAAATGATGAGATAAATGGCAGATTATTAAATCTACATTAATCCCAAAACAACTGTTAATCTCAAAATGTTTTACATTAATATGGATTTTGGTTTATTGATACAAATTTAAAACCATTTTTCTTTACTGTATATGTTTCTGTTTTTGGGGTATTTTGCTTATGCAGCTCATTTAAAATTACATTTAAATTAAGAAATACAGGTTAGCAGTAATCTATCATAATCAAACTTGTAGTCACATTAGGTATGTTTTCAAGGCTAAACATATATTTAGATGGATAGATGGTCTTCAAACACTTCAAAGACTTACGAAATATGAAATTTAAAATGTTTTTACTAAAATAAGGGTTTTCTTGACAGTAAGATACGTCTGTCCCTGGAAGTACCAATTTACTTCAAAGAAGATGATTGACATCAAAGAAACTTCATACAAAGTTTGCTTTCTTCATGGGAAAAACTAGCCATTTGGGCAAAGAAGCTGATGCTTGTCACAAGTGCTGACAGCACACTGTCCAAACTGGATCAGTAGGATGCAAAAGAACATGACTACCAAACTGCCAAGACAAGTACGACAGCCCTTCAAAATCCCCTGCTTCTCAGAAATGTCTGTCAGATATAGTAGGCCTGTAAGCCAATGATGGATGCCCAAACATTACAGAAAAACTCTGGGTGACTGTCCAGAAAGTCAGGGGTCCCTGTCATTAGATAATATTACATTCTTCTGGTATCTTTGATGGGATTAAAGACTACATAATTAGACTTAAAGTTTTTCTTACTTACAATAAAAAATAAATTAAATATAAAACTTTAGACTCACAAAGATAATCAAATTTTTTTTATAGTTTTGCCAAATACAAATAGATTGGATATTATAACCATAATTCTTACTTGATAACTGTTTCATTGTATATAATTTTACTGTTAAAGTTAAAACCTTCCTTTTTAATTAGACAAAAAGGGGGAAATGCTGTGGAAAATTCTTTTTGTACTGTGAAGATGTGGTGCTCTCATTGTTAATAAAAAGCTGACTAGTCAACAGCTACCCAGGATTTTGGAGGTAGAAAGAATGCTGGGAAGAAAGGCAGAGTCAAGGGGTCACCAGGAGATCCAGAAGAAACAGGAGATGAACATATCATGCTGAGATAAGGTGCTGAGCCACGTGGTACAAAATAGAAATATGAGTTAACTGAAGTTGTAGAAGATGGTTAGTAACAAGCCTAAGATATTGGCTGATCATTTATAATTAATATTAAGTCTCTGTGTGGTTATTTGGGAGCCAGCTGGTGGGACAGATCCTGACCAGTGGTCCCCACAGAAAACTCTGCTGACAGAGTTCACCACCACCCAGCCAAATGCTTTCCTTTATAAGTTGCCTTAGTCATGGTGTCTTGTCATAGCAGACAAACCCCTTATCCAGGAATCCAGTTCAAGCCCCGTCAGGAAAGAAACCTGAATTTCAACACAGTTAATAGCTGCTTAAGGCCCTTCTCCCTCCCTAGCTGTAAACCTGCAGTTTTCTAGGGCTTATTTACAGAGAAAGGTCATGTCTTAAATCCCTTGGGCCACCCTGGTGCATCCTGGTTTCACCTTCTCAGTGTTAGAGTTGAGCCTGGAACTAACATCATATTTCCTTGCAGTCTTGTAGGATCCCACCCAGAGCAAGCCTCTAATTCTGCTGACAGCGCAGCAGTCAGTTATGGAAAGAATTGCTAAATCCCAGAGGCGAGGCAGCTGTTGGTTTGCATGTCAGATCAGACACACACCACCAGATGCCTCACTAGAGTTTATTCAGGGGAGTTGCCGAGGGGGTGCGAGGGAAAGAAGCAGAAGAGAAAGAGACTGCATTCCACACTTTAAGAGAATGAATGGGCACAGATTTACGTAGCAATGTATGGCGGAAATGTTCTCTGGATGCTGTAAATAAAGTAACTGGTTTGGCCTATGTGGGACACCATAGAAGTGAGTGGAGTATCAGAGGAGAGACAGGTAGAAGTTAATCAATCTCCATCTGACCCCCGAGGAAGAATCATGTAAAGAATCCAGGTGAGCCACAGGCCAGGTCACGTGGCAGATAGAATACTAGAAATGGGCTGAATTAAGATGAAAGAGCTAGCTAGTAATGTACTTGAGACATAGGCCAAACAGTATGAAGTTAGTCTAAGTGTCTGATTCATTTCTTTGGGGGAAAAAGCCGCAGCAGGCCATGTCAAAACCTCTGGACCAAGCAGGCTCGGAAATCTTCTACAATAGCAATGCCTAAGGGCATGCCTTCTGTATGTGGCACATTCTGCCAGTGCCAAGTGGAGTTTACCTTGTGACCAATACATGCCTGGAATCCTTACATCAGCCAGTTCTCACAGCTCATTCTGGGTTCTCTGATGCTACCGGGGAAAGAAAACAGCTGATCTAAATTTGTAGGGCAAACTCCCTATGAGGTATTGGAACTGGAGAAGAATCACAGGCACTTTGGAACTTAGAGATGTCACATATCACAGGGCTAAGACATATGTCTCACCCACCCCATAAAGGCACTTAAAATGGCATCACTCTCACTTCCTCTACGCTCCTCTCTCTTCCCCATAATGCAAAGCTCCCCTTCTCCTAAAGCAGGCTTCCTCACCTTTCCAGACAGAAAGTTCCCTCTCCTTTCAGACCCTGCCATACTCTCTCAGTCACTAAAACAACCACTTGAGGGGGACGGGGAGCCATCCTTGTCTGTGTCCTTCATCAGATTTTGATTCCACCCAAGGTATCGCTGGAACCACCCTATGATGTGGGATGTCTTTTTATATGCTGTGAATATCGTTCATTAATAAAGAAACTGTCTTGGCCTATGGCAGGCATCTTAGAAGTAGGCAGGAAATTCAAGCATAGAGACGGGAAGGAGGGCGGAGTCAAGGGAGACACAATCCAGCCACCCAAGAAGCAACATGTAAAGAAATAGGTAAGCCACAGGCTACATGGCAGGACAGATTAATGGAAATGGGTGAATTAAGATGAAAGAGCTAGCTAGCAATGTGCCTGAACCATAGGCCAAGCAGGATGAAATTAATATAAGTGTCTGTGTGTTTCTGTGGGACTGCAGGTCTGCGGGTCTGTGGGTTTGGGTCACTGGCTGGGCAGGACAGAAACCTCCTATTACAACCCTGCAGTCTCACAAATAGAAAAGAAAAAAGGAAAAAAAGAGAGAGACGGGACATCAAAATGGTATAAATGGCTGGTGCAAAGACATTTAAATGTGAGTCTCCTTGGACGAGCCCACACCCATGACTAAGAATAAGAACATGTCTTACTCTTTCCCTACGATCTCTCTTGCTTAAGCCCCGTTTTTAAGACACATTCCCATAATATTCTTTGATAAATTCCAAATTTGCTTTGATAAATCCATACTCATGCTCCCAAGAATACTATTATTTTCTCCTTGCGTGCCTTTCTTTACGTTTTCAATAAAATTCTAACTTTGCCCTGCATAGTGGTGCACGCCTTCATCCTCAGAATTTGGGAGGCAGAGGCAGGTAGATTCTTGAGTTTTAGGACAGCCTCGTCTATACAGCAAGTTTCAGGAGGCCAGATGACTCATACCATCCTGACTGGAATATATTCATATCCATGTAATGTATTATATATGTGATTATAAATATTGATATCATTATCATTTACAGGCAAGATGCAGTCAGGGATAATTCTAGATCAACAATCTCAACCCCAATAAATTGTTCAGGTCTTATGCACTGGGTTTCTTCTGGGTGCAGAACAAGGGCACTGGGTTTCTTCTGGGTGCAGGGCAAGGGGCAAAGCCTCTCGAAGCAACACCTGTCTATTACATACATGGAAATGAGAATACCAAGGATGGGAACAGACTTCCCCACCCAGGCTCACAACACCCCAGAGCTTTCTATCTTCAACTTTAGCTGGTGAACTTTGCTGATATGAGGAGTCTGTCTCTGAGATGACTCTCAGGCTTCTCTGTGTGAAGGTCCATGAGGAAGAGCCTGTCTTTCAACAGGAGTCTCTTCATTGCTTTGCTTTCTGAACACGCCATTGGTAGCACTGGAAAAGGTTGGTGTGGGGATCCATACAGCCACACACACACTTTGAGGAATTCTTGGTATGAAGCTAGCCATACTTCTATTTCCCCAGGCTGCTCATAGAGGTGGCCGACGGTGTTCTTAAAGGGAGCCTAGGCACCTTTCTTCCTGCCGGAAGAGACTGCAAGGATTGGAGATCCAACAACTACCTTGAATCCTAAGGTAAGTCTGTGAGAATGGTGAACCAGCCCCGACTGTCTTCTCCAGGCCTCAGTTAGGTGGTGGAGCAGTGAATGTCCAATTCCATTGAGTCCCTGTGTATCTCTGTTGTCTGTCCCAAGCAGATAGATACATCAAGTTGTCACTGAAAGACCTATAATGGACACCACCCCCTTTCTCCAGTCTGGAGCTGACAGGTTGGTAGTTTAGAAAAAAGCTTCAGACTCTTGATGACTTTGTTTTGAGCCAGCAGACTCTCCCCAACTCCAGTCAATAGAACATGGTAGAAACTAAGCTCTGCAGGTCTAAGGCTGGTCATAAGCAGCAAGAAACCATCTATTCTGTGACCAGATAAGCCATCCAACTGTTCAACTACTGCCGTTCTAGAGAGGCTGAGCCTCCACACCCAGCCATTGGCCCCAGACATGAAAACACCAGGAAAGGAACCCATTTCAGTAAGCAGATACCAGGAGGAATAAAGGTTAACAACCAAAACCCTTTATGAATAACAGAGGGCGGGGGAGTGTTTCTTTCTCGAAGTTGCTCTCAACCTTCATCTTAGTGTCAGAATCTCTCATAGTATCTGAATCAAGCTAGACTGGTTTGATCCATAAGCCCACAACCCCCAGGGCTGGGCTTACATGTTTGTACTACCACGTCAGTTTTTTTTTTTTTTAAATATATTACTTTTGTGACACTGCTGTTAGTCATTCAAACACATTCCTTATTGGTTCTATAGGCATAAGTCAAACCATTGACTGGTCCTGTCTTAGGGAGGTATGGTTGGTCCTAAGGACCAGCAGCTTAAAGCCGTGAAGCTGAGGATGTGGAGCCCCACTGTCAGCCCAATCGGAATAAGAGCCAATGGCTGGTTAATGCTGACAGTAATGTGCTCAGCCACAGAGACCAGGCAAACAGACTGACACAGAGATTAATACCAATTATCTGAACTGTCTCCTTCCTTTCCTTTCTTTGAGGTTTGCCATGACCACGGCAAGGTTTTCTCTAGTCACCACTGATTGGTTGGGGTAGAAACAGCAAGTTTCTCCTACGGCCAGGCAGAGTCCTTACTGTCTCACAAAAGGGAAGCCTGGCCCCCCTCAGTTCTGCAGGAGCCCCTCTTCAAGGTCCAACTTGGCTCTTCAGCTGGAAACAATACTCCAAATGGCCTATGTATAAGTCTGTCTGGGAACTGAGGTCCCCAAAATTTTGGTTCTGACAGTCAAGGCTGGAGTGCCTATGACATTTGGACTGGCTATTCCTGCCCCTAGTAGGACCAAGACCAGACTTGGGGCCATAGCTTTCATAAACATTGAGTCAAGGCCAATGTGAGCTCTCTATTCTCCATTATGGGCACTTACCTGGGGAATCATGTAGGAGAGGGCCAGACAAATATGACAGCCTGCCCTAATAACTCAGTTAAGAACTAGGCCTCAATTCCTTCTTCTTGGAACTGAGCAGGCAGTTTCTGAAAGCCACAAACAAAGGACAATTACTCAATTTCCATCACCCCCAACAGCGTGGACAAGGACGCCTAGTATGTACAGTACAGGCCTGAGCCACAGTCAGCAGATAACCAAATAAGGACAAAGCTTGGGACTTGTCCAGGTCCACCCTGAAATGAGTAAACTGTAGACTTAACCAACTCCTGACTAGCCCCAGCCAATTAGAATGTACTAATATGATTGCCACTTGCTTAAGCCAATCATATCTAAAATGACCCAACTAACTTAGAAACTCCCCTCCAGCTATGCTTAAAAGAAGCCCACATATCCCACTTGAGGTCACTGCCATTTTGCCTTTGTGTGGGGTAGACAGCCCCAGCATGCTGATAATAAACATTCTTGCTGATTGCAAACACGGATGGTGGTCTTTTGTGGGATTTCTTTAGGACCCTAACACATAGACCAGTATACATAGAGTGGGGGTGTGACTTTCTAGTGAGTTGGAGGGGGCATATTAATTCAAACTATTAGTAACTTGAGGACACAACGTAGATCCCTTGTCCTTTGCAGGACAACTCACCATTGACAGGGCATGAGTAAAATTTCAATCCCTGAGGCCTTTTTTCTAGTCAGTCTTTTCAAGAACATGATTCACTAACCCCTGTTTCTCCCCTAGGCCCATATTGTTCCATCCCTAGAAGAAACATAAGCTAGCAGAGGAACACTCAAAAGACAGAGTTTCATCCCTAATTTTTCTAAATTCCCATGACCAGGTTTGGAGCTGATGAGGACTGTGTGTCCCGGTTTAGTAAACTCTAGTAAGTTTTATCTCTAACGAGTCTGAGGTCAAAGTGACAGTTTATCTGTGCTCAGAAAGTTTTTCCCCCAAGGCATGGCACCAGCTACTTTCCTAACAGTTGGGGTGGTAAGGATGACTGGTTTCCAGAGTCCAGGCATGGCTCTTCTTTGTCCAAACTGAGTCTTCAGGATGGAAGGGCAGATCCAGGGGTGGGAATCGGCAGGATTCCCTTCACAGTCAATGTCCTGGAGAGCTTCCCGCAAATCTGCAAGGACCGCCTCTGGGTGCTGAGCACCCCTTTCACAGGGGCCTCCTAAGACCATTGGCGAACACAGATGTGAACATTATGATTCATAGCAGTAGTAAAATTAGTTATGAATTAACAACAAAAATAATTTTAGTTGGGGGTCACCACAGCATGAGGACTGTATAAAAGGGATTAGGAACATTGAGAATAACTGGATTAGAGAATTCTGCCTGAGGAATATCTCAGAGTTTTGGGAGAATGGGAGGTGGCCTCCCCAAACATAATTTCCAAATGAGTAAGCCCCTCCTGGTAAGGAGTACATTATGCTTTGAATGTGTGTGGGGGGGGTGGGTAAGGGGCGGTAGGGAGGAGTGGCCTAATTTTCTCCAGCTTCCAGAACCAATTTGGTCAGAATTTCCTCAAGACCTCTTTCCATTCTTTCTACCTAAGCTGAGCTCTATAACCTGTATGCAAAATATAATTCCAAATTAATAACTTTGTCAGATTTTGAGACACTTTGGCTGTGAAGATCAGCCACTGTTGGACCTCAAAGCTAGGAGCAGTCTAAACCTAGGAATTTTTTCTTGAAGAAGTTTCTTAGTAACAACTAGAGCAGCCTCTGTTGGGGTGGATTAGGTCTCCATCCATCCTTGGGAAGGTGTCTGCAAATGCCAGCAAATACTTATAGCCAAAAACAATAGGCCTGATTTTAGTAATGTCCAACCCACAATGCTGCCCAGTCCCACTTCCTGGAGACTGGATTCCTTGTGGGTTTTTGCTTCCCTTTGGGGGTTTACCTGAGTGCATGTGGCATATCTGAAAGTGAAGTCTTTAATCAGGAACATAATACCTGGTTTTGAAGAGTTTAGTAGTTTTTGTGGCCCCTAGGTGGGTGGTTTGGTGGAGATCCAAAACCGGTCACCTGCCTCTGAGACTCACAGGAAGAACAGGCCTGCATCTGGCAGCATCCACCGTCCCTGCTCATGGGGTGTGGCCAGTTCCTGTTCTGCCCAGTCAGACTCAACCTGTGTGTGTTCCAGGAGGTCTGGTAAGCTGGGCTCAGGCAGGGTTATCAAGCCATGGAGAGGCCCCATGGTTTGAGGAGCACTTCCTAGGTGACCAAGTCAGCTGCTCTGTTGCCTGGGACCTCTGGGAATCACTTTTTGTGGTGTCCTTTGTGATAAACAGTGGCCACTCTCTGGGGTAATCAGATAGCTTCCAATAGGGCTAAGATTTTTTTCTCTATTTTTGATTTATTTTCCTGCTGAAATTAGCAATCCTTTTTCCCTCTCTAGAGCCCTAGGGCCAAGAGCTATAAGGAAGCATATTGACTATCAGTGTGCATGGTGTCACCTTCTCATTGAGCTGAGTTTCTCCTGCTCAAAGATTATTCCCAGTCAGTCTTATCCTGGGTCATAATCACTGCCCCCACCCCATACATACCTGATGACATCTTGGATAAAACAGCTCCCATCAGTGAACAAGTCCTCACCTGGTGCCACCTATGTGATGTCAGTCAGATCAGGGCTGATGGATGGGATCATGTCCATCACAGACAGTCATACAGGGGTCCAGTGGAGTCATCATCTGGCTGGAGACTGGCAGGGCTGAGGGCTAATGTCTTGTGGAACTGAATGTGGGGTTGATCCAAAAACAGTGTACTGAGTCATCCAGACATGAAACATCCATTTCTTGGGTGCCCCCTCAAGGGGACCTCAACAAAGTATTGGGCTGCCAGGAACAGTATGTGACTTAAAAATAATTTGTCAGTTTTACCAGCAGGGTAGTGGCAGCTATGGTCTTTATTCATGCTAGCCATCAGGCTGCAAACAGCCTAAACCTTTTGGATAGATATGACACTGGTCTTTACCAGGGTCCTGGGGTTTGCATGAGGACCTCCTAGGCAATGCCTCTTGTTTCATCCATATACAAGTAAAATGGCTTAATAATGTTTGGGCAGGCCAGGGCTGGGACAGACACTACGACCTTTCTCAAGGCTTTGAAAGCTCTCTGCTCAGTCTCAGTCCATTTCAAAGGCTGCACACCCCGGCTTCTGTCACAGAGGCCCTTGGCTATCTTGGTAAATCCCATTAACCATAGCTGGCAATATCCAACCACTCCCGGGAATTCCCATACTTGTTTTTTAATGCAGGAATTGAGATTTGCAGAATGGTCAAAACATGGTCAGGAGAAAGTGCCTGCTTTCCTTCCTCTAAGCTGCAGCCTGGGTTTATGACCCAAGGAACACATAGCTGAGCCTTTGTGGATGACACTCTATACCTCAGTGGTCAAAGCTATGAGGAGGCCATCTACACTGGAGCAGGATGCTTTGTGTATATTTTTTTTCTAAACTCCAAAAGATCTGCACCCAGGACCCCATCAAATGATGCTGGTGAGTCCCTAAGTTTCCATCTCAGTCTTCAACTGAATCTCTACTTTGAAAACCTTCTGAGCAATTCCCAAAAGTTGAGACCCACTTCTGCCTTTAAATCTCTCTAATTTCTGGAACTTTCTCTTTACATCTAGAACTGATTGTGTGAGGAAGGCAATATTAGTGGTTCACTGTTCTGAGGGGGCATCTAGGTCTATGGGTGTAAATACCTGATGTGTATCACAGAGCTATCCCAGAAGTTCATCAGGTCCTTGAATAACCTGTCCTGCTTTGGGTGGGTTGGTAGGTTTTCTTACTACCCCTTTTAATCCTACCAATGTTTGGCAAAAAAATTGGTGGAAAATGCCCTTTTACCTTAAAACAGTTTTCAACAGACTGATAGGGGCCTGTGGCTTCTCAAAAAAAAAAAAAAAAAAAAAAAAAAAAAAAAAAGGAAGGTTTGTGGTCTTCCAGTTACCCATGGAAGAGAAGGCAACCTGAACTAATAAGCCATGAACAAGGAAGGATTTGAATTTCACCACCCAGGGGGAACTACTCCCCCGCCAGGCCCAGCCAGCTGCTTAGCACTGGGGAGCAAAGAGCTCACAGGGAACTATTTCCTCCTCCCAGCTGCGGAGCTTGGAGATGTGGCAGAGGTTTTAAGTTTTTTTGGGTGCCCTGACCAGGTCAAAAGGATTTGGGTCTCCCAAAAAAGAGGCCATAGGTCTTAAGCCAAGAGAGAAATCTCACACCAGAGATGGAGCCATTGACCACTACAAGGAAAGTGGTGGCCACGGTGCCCACCACCACCACTTGGGAGCCAACCCATTGCAAGAGCAGCCATAGGTAGGAGCATAGCCATTGTCTTTCAGAAGAGTATGGGCAGGCAGCTGTAGTCTTAGAATGGCTCATTCTTCCTTCCATTTTAAATCTGTTTCTGCAAGCAGCAGATCTGACAGAAACACACACACAGATACAGTCATCAGAGAGACATATAGTAAATACAACCAGGGGTGGCCACCACACATTCATACACCTGAACAGACCAGAGGAGTCCTGTGATGTCTCACACTGATCTGACACAGAATCTATGCTCCATCTGACATGCCCTCTTGTGTCCTTTCACAGGATCAAACTTACCAGATGAGGTGTTCAGACCATATAACTCCTGGCTTACTCTTTTTCTGGGTAGTGGTATCAAGATGCCTTCAGAGTATTCAGCAGCAATCCATCAGAGAGGATTTCCCCAAATGCTGCAACATTTCAGGTTCACACGGAAATTTCAGCCAGCAGATTCAGGGCTTATGTTCGCACCAAACGTGTAGCCAATGGTTGCTGTACCCCATACCCCTTTGCCCAATCCTGGAATGTCAAGACATGTAGTACCCCACTTATGTATGCTTTTCTTTAAAAACCTTCTAACCTCTGGGCTTGTGGTCAAAACTCTTCACTGTGCCAGAACAAAAGGTTTCGACTTGGGTTCGTTTGAACCTGTCCAAAACAATAAACTGACCCCCGTGTGTTTACAATGGAATCCAGCTCCCTGGTGGTCTTTGGGGGGTCCCTCGACATGGGTACAACAGTGATATCACATTTCTTTAATCCCAGCACTCCTGGGCTGGAAGATGTCTGTGAGTTCAAGGTCAGCCTGGTCTACAGAGCAAGTTCTAGGAATCCAAGGCTATACAGCGAAACTTCATCTTAAAAAACAAATGAATAAGATGAAGGAACCACTGAACGGTCTTGCCCTGTCACACTTTATTGGTTGACAGATTTTGTGTGTACCATACCATATGTGAATATGACTAGAATATGGCTGATTCTTTCCTTCCACTCTATGGGTCTCAGAGGTGGAACTCAGGTTGTCAGATGTCTTAGTTATGGTTTCTATTGCTGTGCTGAACAAAAGCAACTTTGGAGAGGGAAAGATTTATTGGCCTTACATGTCCCAGTCACAACCCATCATAAGGCCAGGCAGGCCAGAAACTCAATGCAGACGCTGATGCGGAAGCCGTGGAGGACCATTGCTCACTGGCTTGCTTCTCAAGGCTTGCTCAGCCTGCTTTCTTATAGTACCCACAACTGCCTGCCCAGAGGTGGCACCTCCCACAGTGAGCTGGGCCTCCCCCACTTTAACCATCAATCAAGAAAACATACCATATGCTAGCTTACAGAAAAATCTTATGGAGACAGTTTTCTCCCTTGAGAACCTCTCTTCCCAAAAGTCAAGTTGACACAATTGATGAATTAGGGTTAGCACAAGATCTTCACCCACTAACCATCCCATCAGCCCACACTTAGCTTTTACTTGGGTACTGGGGATCTGAACTCAGGTCCTCATGTTACCAGAGTTAAGAGGCAGTGGCTAGGCTCTGGCTGCCTTAACAAGCCAGGCTCAGACCATTTTTCCTTAATAAGTAAATTAGAAGAACAAAATTAATGATAAAAAGCAGAAAAAGGAGATTTATTAAACATGGCCACATTAGGAAGAGAGGCAGAGAAATTTAGTGACTCCCCCTAATCTATCTTCTAGCACACAGTTCATCTATAATTTATAATATATATTTTTTATTTTGTTTGCATTTATTTACATTTATTTATTTATATTATGTTTACATTAGTGTTTTGCTTGCATGTATGTCTGTGTAAAGGTGTCAGATCATGGAGTTACAGACAGTTGTTAGTTGCCATGTGGATGCTAGGAATTGAACCCAGGTCCTCTGCAAGAGCAGCCAGTATTCTTAATCTATGAGCATCTGCCTAGCCCCCAACACATAGTTGTTAATTGCAGTAAGAAAATCCACTCACAAATCTCCACTATCTGGATAAAGAAAGGAGCTGCCTGTGGGCATCTGCGTTTAAAATACCAAGTCCCCTGGTGGCTCCCAGCATGTTTTCTGCCCTGGGGATTGACCCACTGGCACTGTCATGCCCAAAGAGAGCCCAAGCCAGAAAAATGCACTGCTGCATTCTCCACTGACCTCAGTCTACCAGTGACACTATCCTAAGACAGCAGAATCCAAAATACATCAGCTCATTGCCTCAGCTCCCAAGGTCATGCTCTCCGAAAGGACATTGATATAATAAATCTCCAAGGGAGACAAATTTGTCCTCTGGCTGCTTCAGGCCTTCAGCCTTCTCCCCACCCAGCAGGAGAGTCCTACAGAAATTCCAGTTTCTTAGGGTCCATGTGTCAAGGGTATGACAGCCAAAGGGAGGGTCTTGAACTAGTTAGCCATGCTCATTCAGGCATCCCCTCCCTCACAAGCCATCACCCCAGCCCCAGAAAGCCCTGTCTTTGAGGCAGAGAGAATAACAGCCCTACACTATGGCAGTAGACGGAGCTGGGCCAGGCCACTAGGCCCAGACAGGTCAGAACCAGGGGTGTGGTGGGTGAGGTGGGGGGAGGGGATCCAGTTGACCATTAAGTTCTAAGGCTTGTCCTGTGGGTTCTTGCTGATACCTGGTAATTATTTCCATTGGGGGGGGCAGTTTGGGTTCCCATATGAGACAGTCACCTGCAGCAATCACTGCTTCAGAAACCTGAGAGAAGCCAGAAAGAAGAAATAGAAATAGAGGAGAAAGATGCCTTTTTCAAATTCCCAGACCCAGAACCTAAAGGCCTGAGGAGACGTGGGTGTGAAGACTGGAAATGGTTATTATACAGTAACTAACCAGAACAAATGAGACTTTTAAGCACCGTTTCACAGCTAGGGAAGATTTTCTATCTGCTATACCTCAAGCACCAGAGTGAGCTCTAAGCACAGGCTAAGAAGCTGGTGTCACGGAGTCTCAGAGAGACTGCAATGGAAAGAACTGGTGTCACCATCACGAGCCACAGCAGTGTGTGTGGGGGGGGGGGCTGGTGTGAACTGAACCCCACTGGGATTTGTACAGAGACAGCTGGGACTTAGTAGAAGCACATTGCAAAGGGCTCATGTGATGATGAAATCTTCCTAGAAGCAGAGACAGAGCCCACGTTCTCTAACCATGAGTGCTCCCCTACTCCTGTGTGTGTGTGTGTGTGTGTGTGTGTGTGTGTGTGTGTGTGTGTGTGTTTGAGTTTATGGAACATAGCTTTGCCTTGACATTAAAATCCTCTAGCCTCAACGTCCTGACTGCAGATGAGCCACCACACCCACCTTTACAATAATGCTTTGAAAGCTCAGTTTTTAGTCAGGGAAGAAAACACATTGTGGGAGGTAAATACACATCTCAATGGGACAGAGGAAGGATTCAGGCTTGTGAACCCTTTTTGCAGTAAATACTCTGAGAAAGTCTTGCTGGGGACTTGGGATCATATGGTTACATCAGCACTCTAGGCAGATACTTGGCGTGGAGCTCCTCGGGTTAGCCTAGGGATTACATGTTGTACTCTATGCCCTCTCTGGCTTAAGTGATTTAACCTTGGATGAGAAAGACAAAGCAGGAAGTCTTTCCAGAACACGGTGATGCTCAGCCAGGAGGTGTGATGCTCCCTGTGGGGCATCTGTACACTCAGCCTCCAGCACTTGGGAGGCTGAGTGAATATGAACACGAGTTTGAGACCAGCTTGGGCAGGGTGTCAACCCACCTGCCCCTTCTACCCTGGGGAAGGAGATTTACAAAGAACACTCAGAAGAACCTGCCTCCAGCTCAAGCTTAAAAGTCATCTAATAATAAAGACAAACTAGGTTCATTCCTGGTTATAATTAAACCCCTATTTCTCAAGGATCAGGCTATGCCTCACCTGTAACCTTAACAACAATGGTTCTGTACTGCCTGTTCCAGGGATGGCAATTCTCTTTGTTTCAAAAAGTTGTTCATAACCATCTTGTAACCCTGCCTTTTTTTTTAAAAGGTTGTATGACCCCCTGGAGCCACCTTGCTCTGTCCACCTTGCCATGTCTTTGTTTGGGGAGGGACTGGTTTGTTATGTTTATGCTCTGCTCGTGTGACCCCGCTTATTTGCTCACTAAATCTCCCTTTTGGAAACCCCACACTCCTGAACAGTAAAAGCTCTTATTTTCCCCATGTGCAGTGCTGACCCCCCCCAAATCCTGCCTTGTACACGAATGAAAGAGTTTGCTTTAATTTATTTGGCCATGATGATTTGGGCTGATGGTCTTTCTCCTTTAATCTTTGGGATTAACACCTGTCTAAAGCTTGGTCAGAGGAATAAGATGACACAGCCTACGGGTCCTGATAGTGTTCATATTCTTTGCCAGATAAAAAATTAAAAAGCAGGGAAAATCTTGAGCACTACAGGTGGCAGTGGAGAAATCACACACATAGACAGACAGACACACAGACATACAGATACCACACACAGACACACAGGCACACAAACACATATGGCAGACAGAGTAGAATCAGCAGAATGGGGACTAAGAAAGCCAGTAACTCCAGTTACTTTTCAAGCACTGAGGGTTTGAAAGTTGTAGTATTAGGTTTCTGGCCTGTCTAGACTGTGGCACAGACCTGCAGTCCCACAGAAACACACAGATGCTTATGTTAATTTTATGTTGACTGACCTGGGGCCCAGGCTTATAACTTGCTAACTCTTTCCTCTTGAACTAACTCATTATTTCTGTTCAGCCGTGAGGCTCGGTACCTTTTCTCAGAGCTGCATAGTTGTCTTCTGCACCTGCTGGCTTCTACACTGGTCTCTCTGGTGTCTCTCTGGCTTCTCTGTGGCATCTCTGCTCTGCTTTTCCTGTTCCCAAAGTTTCCTTAGTCTGGTAGCCCCACCCACACTTCCTGTCTGCCTTCAGCCAATCAGCATTTTTATTAAACCAATAGGCAGGATAATTATTGACAATGTACCAGAACATAGTTCCACTACAGAAAGCCTCTGAAGATTTTTTTTCTCTACAAAGTTCAAGGTTAGTCAGTTTGAAGAAAGTTAGGATGGTCAACTGGTGCAGAGCTGTTGTGTCAGGTGTCCTGAGCAGGCTGTTAGCTTGTTGAGCCTGCCCAGCAACAGGGAATCTGACGATGGGAGAAGAAAGTCTACAAGGCCTTTGTTTTAAGCTGCTAGGCTTCTGTCTCAAATCAAGAGGGTGAGGAAGAAGCTGGCCACATTGAAAAGTCTAGCCTTTCTATTTAGTCATGGTCCCTCTCTCTACCTGTCTGCCTACCAGGGAGTTTGCCCAGCTCCCAGACGTTCAAAGCTTTGTCCCAAGACTGTTATCTATTTCCTGGAGAGAAGCTGCACTTCCACTGAGTGCTCTACACAGCTGACTAAGGAACTCTAATGATTGTGAAGAGTTGGAATTCTGCAGGTTTAAAGCAAAATTATTCTGGACTAAATTATTACCCATTTCTGTGTGTGATCTAAAATCTTTGTGAATGTTAGGTAAATCCTTTTGGAATGTGTAAAAAGACCCCATGTTTCTATCAACCCAAAAGCTAAGAATGCCATTGTTAAGATTTGTGCATATTTTGGTATGGTTCATATATACCTCACTATCTGGTGGCAGATTCTTATGGATGCAGGTGGGAATGTGGAAACGCAGCAAAAGGCAGCAGTGGACAGCAGGAGACTCTTAACAGCTGTTTCTATGTAGAAAAGAGCTTTACTGTCAGATGAATATGGTTATGATTAACAGAAAGATTATAATCATAAAGGCAGAGAAACAAGAAGGAGAAAGAGAGGAAAAAGAGAAATGAGACCTCCTGAGGTAAGACAAAGGCAGAGAGAGAGCAAGATGCACGTAAGGGGTCTGACGTCAGAGCCTAGGGGAGGGCCTGGCTTGATGTCAGAGTGCAAAGGGCATGACTCTTGGAGACTAACAGTCATCACATAGCATCTGAGGCCTACAACTGTGGTGTCCCACTCCCCCCAACACACACTTCACTGTAAACTGCCTAGTTGATGCACACACCCTGTATTTGAAAGTGTCTTGATTTATGACTTTGTCGTGAGCCAACAAAGGAGCAGCCCAAAGCTCTTTATCAACTATTTTCATAGGGACCACAGATAAACAGCCCAGAAAGCACAGACCTGGTCTGGTTTCTCATTTGGCAGATGGGGTCTGAGATATGTGGTGGGAAGATGATCTCCAACAATTTGTAGGCTCTGGGAGAAAGCCTGAGGAGGAAGTCTCCCCAGGATCCAGGAGGGCATAGGGCTTGAAAGAACCATGCAAAGGACAATTTACAGATGGTTCCATCCAGCGCCTAGGGCCCCTGCTGCCTCCAGAGACCATGGGTTTAGCTGTGCAAGAAGACAGGTGCTATAGGACAACCTGGAACCCCAACTGTCTCCAGATTAGAAAACAGACAATGATTATTATTCCTAAGGGCTTGGATTCACGGCCAAATTGGAACGCTCCTCTGAAGATGCATTAAACTCTTTAAAAAGAAAAGAATGGAAAGCTGGGCATGGTGGTGCACACCTTTAAATGCAGCACTCTGGAGACAGAGGCAGGCTGATCTCTGAGTTTGAGGTCAGTCTGGTCTACACAGCCAGTTCTAGGCAAGCCAGGGTTACATAGTGAGATCCTCTCTGGAAAAAAAAAAAAAAAAAAAGAATATAAAAAATGAAGAGGGGGTTTGTTTCAGGGGGCAAGAGAGGAAAGAAAAAAAAAGGAGAGTAATTTAACAATAAGATTATTAGGTGAAAGAACCCAGAAGTCATTAGCAAAATGATTTATAAATCCATTAAAATGTGTATATTGGCTGGGTAGTGATGATGCATGTCTTTAATCCTAGCACCTGGGAGGCAGAGACAGATGGATCTCTGTGAGTTTGAGACCAGCCAGGACTACCCAAAAAAGTCCCGTCTCCAAAAACCAAAACCAAACAAACAAACAAAAAAAAATGTATATTATATAAGGCTTCCAAAGTAACACAAAGTCAGATGACAAATCAGGAAAACCCAGTATGTGAATCAATAGGGAAATACAAAGAAAAACAAATAAAAATAGCCAAAGAAATTGAATAACCAATTTCTCCCCCAGAGGATAAACATTGTTTAAGAAAGACAGAAAAGAAACTCAATCTCTTTGCCCAATATAGGTGAACTAAACTTCCTAAACCCCAAGTATTCACCTATCAGAGGGGCAATAATCTTAAAAGGTTGTTATGACAACTCTTGTTGATGAGGCTGTAAATAAGTATGCTCTTATGCGCCTGGGGAGGATGGACTGGTGCAATCTTTGGAAAGCTGTTAGGCAGCATTTATTTCAAAGTTAGTGTTACTATTCTTTTGATTTTGTGACTTTACCCCTAGGAATTTAGTCACCAAAAACAAGTTAAAAAGCTTTCAAAAGAGGCATACCAGAAACTTAAGACATCTTTGTACATCAAAGCAAACAAGGCTGGAGAGACAGCTCGGTGGTTAAGAGCACTAGGTGCTCTTCCAGAAGCCTTGGGTTTGGTTCCCAGGGTCCAGGTCAAGTGGTTCATAGCTGCCAGTGACTGGCCCATTGGGAAGCAGAGGCTGAGAGCTTCTAGCTGCTGCACCTGCCCATCCTTGACGAGGATCTCTAGTTTCCCAACAGGGTACCCCAGGGTGTTGAGGATGGGACTGGGGCTGCCTGAGACTCCCTAGATCGAGGCTGTGGGCCGAAGCACCCTGCCCCTCTCTCCCTTTCTCAGCACCACACCTGCAGCACCCTACCTTTCTCCTCTACCCTGCCCCATTTTACCCAGAAGCTGAACAAATGAATATTTAAACATTTGATTTTTTTTTTCTTTTAGAGGATATAAACAAACACAGTGAGAACAACGGAGCAGGAAAAGGTGCTTAAAGACAAGTCATAAAAATCACTAAGAAGGTAGACCCCCTGCGTGAGAGATGCAGGTCTTTGCCCTAAGAACTTTAAGATGTGTCTGAATAACCTGAGGACTGTGTTGACATGCAGATTCTGGTTTAGCGGAGCTGGCACGGGTCCCAGGTTTTGTTTTGCTAGCAGGTTCCCAGCTGCTCGCTGTCTGTGTTCTGCCTAGCACACCGCATGCTGAGCAGCAAGGCATCCCTCTGTTGGGAGGCTGGGGGGCAGCGGGGAGACACGACACTGACACTCTGGCTTCCTGCTGGGTTCTGAAGAGGAATATAGCGGAAGATTAGGAAACAGAGACTAGAGAGACTAGAGGTGTCGTTACCATTTGAAGGACTCTCCCATGGAGCTGCACTGAGCTAGACAGAGCCGCAGCTTTAGCAGGGGGCTCACAGCATTTGCCTTTTTGTAGAATTTTGTAACTGCCTCATCCCTCCTCCTTCAGGCCCGGAGTGGTAATTGCTCTGAGAGTTACCAGCTCTGCACCATTTTAAAATTTATTTTAAAGCATTTACTTACTTACTTATTGTGAGTGTATTGTGAGTGAATGTGTGCCCATTGTGGCCAGTAGAGGGGGCCAAAAACCCTGAAACTGGAGTTGTAGGCGGCTGTGAATCCCTAAACGCTGAGATTACAAGTGCACTGGGCCACACCTGGGCAATACAACTTTAATATGTATTAAATATATAATGTATTATATAAAATATATGTGTCTATAATAATATATGTGTTATTATAATATATAATTGTATATTTTATATAATTAAAATTTTAATACACAATTGAATTATATATGATTATATATTATAACATATTATATAATTATATTATAATTCTGTATTTATATACTTTATATATCTATATAGAATATATACATAATTATATATTACATATGATATGTGATTGCACAAATTCTATTTAGTATATAATAAAGCATAGAGTCAGATATTGGGAGAAAGCTGAAATGTCAGGGAGACAGAGACCAACCACAGCCAATTCTCACCCAACCAACTCCTCAGGCAGAACAGGGTCCTATCTCCATGAGTCCTAAGACTGACTGGGTGAGCGGGCAAAGGGCTGAATTTCTGCCTTCTCCTCCTTACCTTTTTTTTTCCTGCCCAACTACTTCAGTTCCTGGATCAACTTTCCTAGTGCTGGGATTAAAGGTGTGTGCCACCACTGCCTGGCAGTTAGGCCTTGAACTCACAGAGATCCAGAGGATCTCTGCCTCCTAAGTGATGGGACTAAAGGCTTGGGTCACCACTCCCTGACCTTCACAGCTTGGCTCTGTCCTCTGAAATTCCAGAGTATTTTTTTTATGAAATATACAGTATATCACAACAATATATAGATATATATTTGATATATATTAGCAGAGTGCTAGAAACAAGCCAGCTGTGCCTCATTAAAAAAAAAAAAGAAAGAAAAGAAATGATTAAATGGCCAGGCCTGGTGGCTCACCATTAAATGGCAGAGGCAAGTAGCTATCTGAGTTTGGGGCCAGCCTGGAATACAGAGCAAGTGCCAGGACAGTCAGGGCTATAAAAAGAAACCCTATCTAAAAAACAAAAAAGGTGTTACATTTTCTAATTGTTGGTGTTATATACATCATTGGGGATCTGTGTACATCTACATGGAACAGTGTCTAAGACATTTGTCAAATGTAAAAACAGAATAAAAACCAGGCAAAACTCAGAACAGCCTGCATTTCACAAAGTCACTCATTAGCAAAAATAAATATGGGGTTGCTGCAGCTCAGTGAGAGACTGCTTACCCAGCCAGCATGCACAGGGCCCTGGGGCCAATGCCCAATGCTACAGAAGAAAAAAAAAAAAAAACATAAATACAAACCTATGTATTTAAAACAGTAAATGTTACCCTTGCTAGGTTTGGATTGACTATGATGACAGCCTTACTCAAAATAAACCTCACCAGAGAGGCAGGGTTTGCTGATGATGATCCTGCTGCCCTTTTGTGACGGCTTGCTTGAGAGCAGTCTGGCTTGAAGTACTGGCAGAGTGACTCCAGTTTGAGAACTGGCACCTTCTAAGGGGATGCCTCTTTTGCTTCAGTAAGCAGCCCAGCCAAGCCAATTAGCATGGCTGGACCATGAACCAAACACTGAAAACCCAGGACTTGCCTTCCCAGCCCCCTTGTTTTGTCAAGCACAGCATGTGACCCAGGATGGGTCAGTAGGACACTATCATGTCAGGCTGTGAACTTGAAACCAGTGAGACCAAGAGGGACCCAGTAGGTCACAGCCATGGCATGATTGGGACACCCTTGTTTGAGGTCTTTAAAGCTTGGGTCCTTCAAGAAACTGTGAACTAAAGAAGAAACTTATAATAAATTCTCTTTCTTCTTCAATGACCCCAGGGTTGATTTCTGCTGCCTGAAAGCAAGATCCCTGGCCAATATCTACCCATGTGCGCATATTCATGGTTTTAACTGAGAATGTCCTCCCACAGCCTTGTGTGTTTTGAATATTTGTTTCTTAGTACATCACAGTATTTAAGGATGCTGTGAACTTTTAAATGAACCCTAGCTAGAGGAAGTAGGTCACTAGGAGCCCATTCTTTTATTATTCGTTTATTTGTTTTATACTGACCACTAACTTTCTATATGTATCTAAAGATGTCCTTGAACTTCTGATCCTCTTTCCTCTGCCACTCCAGGGTTTAGATTAGAGGCATGCACCCCCACATCCAGCTATGGGCTGGCATTTTTTTTTCTTTTGTGTGAGCCTGTGTGTGCTTGTGTGTGTGTGTGGTGTATGTTTTATGTGCTGAGACTATGGACATATACTATATGTGGGTGTGTGGCAGCCAGAGGTCAATATTGAATGTCTTCCTCCATGGATCTCTACTTTGTTTTTTTCTTTATTATTATTTTGTTGTTTTTGAGACAGAGTCTCTCATTGAAGCAGGAGCTCACGAGTTGACTGAACTGGCTGGCCAGCAAGCCTCTAGGCTCATGTTGTTGTGTCCAAAGTCATGACCCCGGAGAGACCACCAGAGGCAAGGACATAGCAGAATGCAATAACAAGGTTTATTTATGTAAATACAAGCCATGGCAGGGAACCCAGTCCAGCTCTTGCCATAGCAAGATCAGGAGGGGCTCCCGAGGGGAGCTTAACAGCCACTTTTAAAGGGAAAAACCACAACTTGGAGTTACTCTAGTGCAAGGATGTGTGCTGACAGCTAATCTGGGGAATTTCTCCTTGAATCTGGGCCCAGGAATGATGGTGGTGTATTTTGACTAGAGCATTTGGTGTTGGTGGTCAGATGGCAGGGCCAGGGTGGTATAGATTCTGCAGTTGGAACTTAGGTCATGCTGCCCCTCTGTGAACAGCAGTTTCTAGCTATGGTCTCTGGGAACTGGGTGAGGGAATCATTCTCAGGACTCTGTCTGCTTTAGTTCTGCATAGTTCTCTAAAATGGAAGACTCCTTTTAGTCCTGGACCTCACCTGGACCATCCAGGTGTCCAGCTCATTCTCTCCTAGAACTGGGCAAGCCCCTGCCAGGAATGTGGAACTGAACTCTATTTTATCTCTATGGCTACTAGAATACAAAATGGCATTTCTTGAGCTAAGTTTACTCTCTTCAATGTCTCTGCCATCTAGTCCTGGGATGAGGGATTGCAAGCATACAGTGCGACACTCTGCCTTCTGGGATTACAAGCGTACACTGCCGCACCCAGTTTTATATGCGGATGCTGGAAATCCAGATTCACAGTTGTGGCAGCAAACACTTTACCCACGGAGCTCTTTTCCAGACCATGGGCAGGATTTTGAAGGTGACCTGCTGGCCCCTGACTCTGCCCGTTATCTGTTTCTTGGCCTACCATGATTGGACAGCACCTCCATCTTTGACAGATGGAGCCACTCAACCATGCCTTCCACCCTGTGAGAGACTGTAATCATGATCCCATGTACCTCTTTCTTCTTGTAAGTCAGCTCTCTTGGGTATGTTCATTACAATAACATAAAACAATACAACATGAAATCTCTTCAGAAAGATAAAATGAATGTGCATACTGGCAACTTGTGGGGAATAGCCTTGGAAAATCAAGGAAGGCAGGAAAAGGCATTTTCCTTTCTGCCTTTAACTTTTATGTACTGTTGGAGTTGATTATCATTCACTTATTACTATTACCTGTTAATTTTTAAAAGTTTGTTTGTTTGGCACATGTACTTCTGTGTGTATGTACATGTGCCCATGGAGACCAGAGGTCACAAGTGCCCATGGAGACCAGAGGTCACAAGTGCCCATGGAGACCAGAGGTCACCTTCACTTGTCTACTTCCTTGTTCTCTTTTTCACCTTATTTATTGGGACAGCATCTCCCATTAACCTCAGAGCTTGCTGATTAAACTAGGTTGGATGACTGATGAACTTCCAAGATCTGACACTTTCACCAACTCTATACCCACATGCTGTGGATACACACATAGGTGCCACCACATGTGCTGGCGATCTGAACTCAGGTCCTTCCTCATGCTTACGAGGCAGACACTTTACCAATGGGGTGGTTTCTCAGCTCTATTTGTTTGCTTTTGGAGACACTAAGTAACTCAGGCTGGCCTTGAACTCATGATTTTACTTTTTCTGTCACCCAAATTCTGGAATGTACTAGCAAGCTTAGCCTTATCTATTATTTTTGTATTGCTTTCATAATGAAACAATGGCTAGAAAAAAATGTAGGAAAGATAGGATAATAAATAGACAGAGATCTTCAGGGAAGTAAATAGCTTGCTTAGAAATTCCTAAGATGGCTGTCTCCCATCCCCACCCTACTGTGGTTGAATATGGGTGAGTCAGGATATTCATCTGTACATGAGTGGTTAGCGCTAGCCCTTGACTCACTTGCCGAAATACTTCTCAAGGCTCCCCGTAGTGAGATTATGTTGTTACATTGTAAATAATTGTTCTACCTACTAGTTTAATACAAATGCTGATTGGCTGAAGGCAGACAGGAAGTGTGGGTGAGGCTACCAGACTAAGATAACTCTGGAAACAGGAAGAGCAGAGCAGAGATGCCAGGAGATGCAGCGGAAAGAAGTTGAAATGCTGCTGAGAAAAGGTACTGAGCTGCCATGGCTGAATAAGATGAGTTAGTTTAAGAGAAAAGAGTTAGAAAATTATGTGCCTGGGCCCCAGGTCGATCAGCATGAAATTAATATAAGTGTCTGTGCCATTATTTGGGCCTAAGTAACAGTGTGGCTGAGAGCAAGTCTGAATCTCAGGGCTAGACCTGAAAGTCCCAGCCAGAAAATAATACTACAAAACTCCATCATCTGCAGCAGAGCACTGAAAACCTTCAGGATATTGTCTCATCCTTTACCTAAAGAACCTTTTTTTCCAGCTCTGATGCCCTGGCCCCACTCTTTCTGACCTGTGCCTGTGACTCATGCCTGCCCAGGTCTAATGGTTTTGCTGTTATCATCAAACATTGGTAGAACTTGGTGTGTAACAGTCATGTCTGACTGCATGTCTGACTTCTTTCTGGGCTCCGGTACCACCGTTAACCATCGATAGAAACCAGTTGTCCGTCTCTTCATATGGAAGTGTCCCTAATGTAATGACCAATACAGTATGAACTGCTTGTGGGCAGGCCTGCTCCTCAGAACCTTCTGTTTGACTGTCTATTTCCCCAAATGTCACTATGGCTTACTTTCTTCCTTCAGGATTTTTACCAGTGCTACATTTTCAGTGATTCTCTTGCCAGCTCAATTATCAAACAATGCCCCACCTTCCACCCTGGTTTGCTTGGATTCATATTCAGCTGACTGTGCCAACAGCTCTACTACCATTCAGCACTCGTTACTTCCACATCATGTCTTTACAGCTGGAATGGGCGGGTCAACTCCTGGAAGGCAGAGATGTTATCTTGCCTTTCAAAGGCTTTCAGCATGTGGCGCTGTGCCTGGCACTAGCTGGCATCCAGTAAATACTTGCTGCACATGGAAAGAGAGCTGAACCTGATGTCAGAAGGCCCACGTCCTACCCACAGCAGCATCTGCAGATCTGTGCAGAGTACAGCAACATACAGCTTCGCCTCCCTGGGACGCTCTTCCATAGATCGCAAGAATCATCTGGACCCCTAGGTGGCTGCCAGGACTGCCCTGCCAATCAGTCAGTGGGTCCAACCTTTTGTGTACATACCAAGGGGCTTGTTAAACAACAGTTGCTGGCCCCACACTGGGTTTCTGACTCGGTAGGTCTGGGTTGTGGCTCGAAATATTTCCATCAGTAACATGTAGGTTACTGCTGTAGTGTGAGCCACACGTCAAAGACAAGGGACAGGGGCTGGTAGCCTGGCACAGAAGAAGAACCCAGCACAGCCTGGCTTCTGGGGCGAAGGACCGGGCAGGAGCTAACCGGTAGTCCCTATTCAGTCCCCAACCGCTTAGAAAGTGCTAGTGAAGAGTGCAAGGTGATCTCGGGTCGGTCGAACCGCGGGGTTGCGGTCCAGGGTGATTCCGAGGCCCGCGAGGCCCAGATGCACAGGGCAGGGAAGCTGAGAAGTGACCGCACAGCCACAGGCCACTCTAAGCTCGGAAAGCAGGCCCTACGCGCGCGTACACAGCAGGCGCGACCCCGACGGCGCGCGCGCACACAAGGGGCGGGCCTGCGGACGGCGGCGGGCACGCGCGGACGCGGGTGGGAGCCGGAGCCGGCGGCGGCGCTGAACGGGGGGCCTGCGATGGGCGAGGGCGCGCTGGCCCCGGGCCTGCAGCTACTGCTCCGCGCTTGCGAGCAGGGAGACACCGACACAGCGCGGCGCCTGCTGGAGCCCGGCGCGGAGCCGGCGGTGGAACCCGAGGCGGGAGCGGAGCAGGCAGGGCCCGAGGCGGCCCGGGTGGCGGAGGCCGGAGCGCCGGTGCCGGTGGACTGCTCGGATGAGGCAGGCAACTCGGCGCTGCAGCTGGCGGCGGCCGGTGGCCACGAGCCACTCGTGCGGTTCCTGCTGCGCCGCGGAGCCTCAGTCAACAGCCGCAATCACTACGGCTGGAGTGCGCTCATGCAGGCGGCCAGGTGAGCGGGGCACTGGGAAGGAGGGAGTCCGGGACTCGTGAAAGTGCGAATGGCAGATTTGGAGCATTGCTTTTTGGCCATCTTTATGCTGGAAATAGAAGAGTTGTTTCAGAAACACAAGATTAGGATGTTAGGAACTTCGGCTTTTGAACAGTCTGGAGACTGTCGAGTGCATCTTCCAGGCGTTCATTCATTCCATTTTTGCGCCTTGGGTCTCCTAAGAACCTGTTTGCTCACCCTGGCTTTGGGGAGATAGATAACCGGGATCCAGTTAAGGAGTAGGGAGGTAGATAAAGTAGCGAACTTGTTCTGGAAGGGCTGACTGTAGTAGCTGACCCCGTTGAGAGAACAGGGGCAATTTTAGTAGAAATGATGTGTCGAGATCCGCGAATGTGTAAGAATTAACCATGACGGGAAAACATGTGTGTGGGAGGGGCACAGTGCAAACTCAACGTTGGCAAGTGGTCAGACTCCTGGGAGGATGCTGAGGCCCGGAAGGGGCTGGAAGTACATGGGAGACAAGCCTGCATTGGAAAGAAGAAAGCAGACACCAGATCTTGGGGCTGAGAAGGATGTCGGGAGTGTGGAAGGCAGGGGATGAGTGTTTTTTGTTTTGTTTTGGGTAGGTCTCATTCACCACGTGTGGGAAGGGGCGGAGAGACAGACTAGAGTCCAGAAGGCCGTTTAGGAAGGTGGCAGCCCAGGGCCTGGGCCAGACTGAAGTTGACGCTTGTGACTGACTCTGCAAAGCGGTCAGGAGAGGGAGACAGCAGAATCTCTCTAGGTTTCTGGCTGCGGGCCACAAATATACTGAGCTGGACAGTATGAGAGAAGAGAAGAGACCATTTTTAAAGAAGATTGAGTATTTATGTGCCCGTGTGTGTGTGTGTGTGTGTGTGTGTGTGTGTGTGTATGTGTGCACGCGTGTGTGCGACATGGGTGCTTGGTGTCAGAGGGAAGCCAGACAAGGGCTGTGGATGCCCTGGAATTGGAGGTACAGATAGTTATGAGTGGCTTGAGATAGCCCTGTAATCTACACCCTCTTCTCCATTCCCTACCTATGTCCACGGACATCTCTGTAGAGATCTCCCACCATACTCCTTTCTTCCAAGCATGCCCTTCCAGATCTTTCTGGAATGAGTGTCCCCTAGTCTCAGGATGACACTCCTGCTCAGACTCTCCTATTCAGCCTGGACATCCTTCTGGTCTCTTAAACTCTGGCCAAAATTTCATCCAGTCCTTCTCTACATCACTTTGTACCTTTAAAAAAAGCTAACGCTGAGTATTTACCCTGTGCCAAGAATATCTTCTCCACCTTACAGGTGAGAGAGAACCTGAGATGTTGAAGGCAAAATAACCCTCCAGCATACTGCTAGTCTGAATGTGTGTGGGCAGGTCCCTCTGCAGAATCATTATCGTGATTTTTTCCTCTTCCGACTTCAGCAAAGCTCCTCCACTCTCAAACTTAGCTTCTTCCAGAAGCCTTCCGTGCTGTGGCCATATCCTGTGGCCTTACTACACCAGGAAAGCCTATCCGCTTGCAGCTCCTTCCCTGTGGGTTCCCATAGGGAACTGTACCAAAGTTCCCACAGTGAGCTATACCAAAAGCACACTGGGATGTCTTTCCAGATGAGGATTCTAGGGTTATCCTTATAAAGGTTGTGACTGGAGGCCAGAGGTCTGAAGAGATGGGTCGAGGGCAGCGAGGGGCATGAAGAGTCTTGGAATGACCTTGAACATTTGAGAGTCCTGGCCATACACCTTGTTTCTGAGCTCCACCTAGCACAGAGGTCTTGGAAGTCCGAGGGAACTTGAGGAGAGCTTTGCTTGCAGTGGATTGCAACACTGGTTTGCCCAAGTGCCACCAACCTCTGCCTGGTTTAGCTGTTTTTGCTGCTAAGTTCTGCAGGATGCGCCACGCCATCTGGTTGTTTCCAGTACCTTAATATGAGCACAAAAGAGATTCTATTAACCCAGAGGGGACAAATGGAGGGTAAGGGTGGGGTTGGAAGGGGCTGGCTCCGGATCGGTCAAAGACAGCAGCAGGTGTAATTTGAGAAATCCACAGGTGACTGAGTAAAGGATATTTCATTAAGGGATTCTATGGGGGAAATACACTCACTGATGCAGGATAACGCAAATTCAGTCGTAGAGTTCCTGGAAGGCTGTGGACTGATCCAGTGCTGCTTCACATTGTCTGACCCAGTCTTTACCATCAGAGAGAGAGAGAGAGAGAGAGAGAGAGAGAGAGAGAGAGAGAGAGAGAGAGATTGAAGAACAGGGGGAAGTCTATGTTAGGATGAGTTGGTAAGTCCTGATTCAACCTGCTAGTCAGTGTAGCCAAATAATTAATTTTGACTGCTGGACCTCAGTGTTTTGATAGTTGGACCTTGCTTGTTTTGGTTAGGCATCAGAGAGTGGCCAAATAAAGGAAACAGACCTTTGTGGCTAGCTTCGGGAATATAATTAACGGTTTAGCAAGGGAGGCTGTTGGAGCCATGTTTGCTATGCCGGGGCCTGTTAGAGCCCCTCAGTGAGTGTTGTAAAAAGAGGTGGGATTTGTGGTCCAAGCACTCCAACTCTGGCACTTCCTAATTGAAAGGCTTTGGCCTGAATTTTTGTGCCTCAGTTTACTATGCTGTTTTTTAATTACTGTGTTGTGTGTGACCCATATGCAGGCTTGGTATTCCCAGAAGCCCGAGGAAGGCACAAGAATTCTTTGAACTGGAGTTACAGGCAGTTGTCAGCTGCCATGTGAATGCTGGGAATTGAACCTGGTTCTCTAGGGGAGCAGTCACAGTTGCCTGTTCACCAGGGCCTGGACACTTTTTAGGCACTGTCCCTCACAGGTGACTCAATTGCACTGGAGTTGAGATACACTGAGCTGTCTGCTGCCTGATCCAAGTGGAGGTTTAGGGCCAGGGATTGAGGTAAGAGAGACTTCCTGGAAGGTCTGTGAGTTGGTCCCTCTGGTCAGGATGGCCTGTCCTTGGACACTCTGCATTCTTGTGCTTCTCCCAGAATCCTTGGACAATGCTCCAGTCACCGTGTCTACCTAAATGGACTTGGGTTTATCTTCTTGTGCATTCCAATATCCATCAATGAGGCAAGCCATAGAAGCTTTGGGGCAGGACTTGGAAACACTGGTTTCTTACAGTTTTAGTACAAGCAATAGTTCTTATTTGCAAAATAATAGATTGTCCTTTTTTTTTTCCTTCCCCAGCAGTGGGGCTTGACTTTAGGAGCTTGCACGGGCAGGCAGGCAGGCAGGCAGACATGCTGCCACTGAGTATGCCCTCAGTCCTCTTTTAAAGCAGTCTCAATGATTGGGCCAGGCCATTCTTGAGCTTACCTTGTAGTCCAAGCAGGCCTGATCTCCCTGCATCATCAGGTCCAGCTAACAGGGACCGTTCTTGAGCATCTGTTTTGTGTGCAGCTCTGTGCTTACAGCTTTAAATGGATTCACTCCTGCAGTCTGCTCCAAACCTTAGGAATTGTGTCGTATTGTTGACTCCTTTTCCACACAGAATGGAGCTTCAGAGAAGATAAATAATGTGCCCATGGCCACATAGCTAGTTGAGTGTCAGAGTAAAATTTACACTTGGACTAATGGCCCAAGAGCTGTGAATTGGGCAGCTGACAAGTCTCTGAGCAGGGGACAGTGTGCTTTTCTAGCCACTTTGCCTGTCTGCCTTCCTTCTGTCTTTCCCAGCTCATGTAGGTGGCTGCCAGGTGCTTGCAGTGGCAAGATCACGTGTGGGCTCTTAAAGCACAGGTGTTAATTGCTGAAATTAATTGGCAGTCTCAGCACCTGCTCAGAAGCCCCCAGCAGCCTCATCTCCAGTAATTACCTATTAGAAATTGAACATCCGCAAAATTATCTCAGGCTCTGTTGGATCATTTTGCATTTTCAGCCTAATTGAATACTCTCTAGGGCTACCTGAGAGTTCAGAAAACACCCCCAAATTCAGGATTTCTGCTTGAATTCAGTCCTTTGCTTCCGCTGTAGGAGCTGGCAGGCTGGAGGAGCTGTGATTTGGAATTCTTGGAGCTGGTTTGGGTCCTGCCACTTTCAAATTGAGATGAATTGCTCTCAGCTCTAATCTTAAACCTTCTTATCTGTGAAATGGGAGATTGTGTTGTCTTTGGGTTTGCAAATGAGATAAGGATCGGAAAGTACCAGGTAATCTGCAGTTAGGGATTACACTAGGGTTCGTTCTGTGTTCCCCAAACCCATGGGGCTTTAACTCTGCTGCAGTGGAGGACCCTGCTTGCTTTCTGTCTCTCAGACTTCCCATCCCGTCATCCTTTCTATTCATTTATTTATTTGCTCTTTAGACAGAATATTTTGAGCTCTGATGTAGGCCATCTCCTGTGTTAGGGGCCAGGGAAGGCACCTGGCACTGTCCTTAGCCACAGTCATGTAGGGAGACATGGTTTTTGAAAGGTGGAGGGTCTTTTGGAGGGAGCCCAGGAAGCTGTTCAGAGCTGGTGAGATGGGGGTGGGCAGTTGAGCAGGACGAGGCTGAGCACTTTGCTTGGCAGAACTGAATGATGGATGGCTGGAGTTAAGGCTCATGCTGGAATGCAAGGAAGAAGGTAGGAGGGTAGCAATGGGCTGGGAAGTATTAGCAATGTAGGCAGCCCTCCTGACTGGCTATGTGGACTGCTTGGAGGATGGTCAGGTGGGAACAGGACAGGAGGCCTTGTGTTTGTTAAGTCTGACATTTCTGCTTGTAGGTGTAGTTCTCCAGCCTTGCCCTCTGCCTCAGAGAAGAGGCCCCCATCCTGCCCCAGGCTGGGGCACCAAGCCACCAAGTTCTCATTTGCATGCTGCAGGAGGCAGTCTGCTGTGTCAAGGTTCACAGCCCAGAAGGTATTTTTTATTTAGCTGGAGCCTCAGACCAGAGTTCAGCCCTGGCCTTGCCTCCTTCAGGGGGAGGAAGCCCCTGGATTTAGCTGAAGCACAAAATCCACCTTGAGAAAGGGAGTCTGAGCAACCAAGTCAGAATTGACCTGCGCACCTCACTGTGCTCTTCTGACACCTGCTTCCCTGCCTGGGCTTGCCACCCTTTCCTGTTAGTCAGGAACACCGACAGTGAACATGAGCCTGTCCACTGAGAATGGCATCTGTCTGGAGACGGAGTCAGGGAGTTGGTGGGAGTCTGTCTGTCTTCTCTGGGCCCCAATGGGGCATAGGAACTTGCTTCATCTGATCTAGCCAGGTTCCTAGCCACCGACAGTGAACATTCCTGCCAGCAGGTGGCAGTAGGCCTCCATGGGGGGGCCAGAGTCCCTTTGCCCAGCACACTTGTCACAACTGGCTTGTGCTAGGGTTGGTGGGAACTAGGAAGAGCCACAGGGGCTTTGCTGGTGAGGGAGTCAGCACTGGTGGAGACAGTTTAGCCGGCCATAAAGCAGTGTACAGAAAGCTCAGATGTGTGTGGTGGGCAGAGTGGTATAGAGGAGAAGTAAAGGCAGACGGATTTAGATCTCGAGGTGTGTGTGTGTGTGTGTGTGTGTGTGTGTGTGTGTGTGTAGAGTATGTGTAGGTCACAAAGCTACCTCAGGTGTATTTCTTCATGTAAAATCCACCTTTAACAGGGACTGTGAAAGATCAGCTCCCACCATTCACTCCAGGGTAAAAAAAGAAATGTCTCAGAGTATTGAAGGGATAAGAGACCTCTTATCTGAGGATAATTGAGAATAAATCTCTAACTGGTAAAATAAGGAAACACACGCCCTCTGATAATAACTTTTTCTTTTACTTCTTAGAAATGGTCTCTGCCTCTCTCTGTCTTCATTCAGCTACATATCTCCACACTGCTGCATTCTATACATCTAACTACATATCTTACTGTATATATGTATAGACCATACATCTCTATATACAGTTACATTTATTCTCACATGTCTACACATCTTTCTTTTACATATATTCTCTTCTACATCTTCTTTTATACAGTTTTATCTTCCTTGCCTTCACACAGTTATAAATCTCCACACAGTCATAGCCATTCATCTCACATACACGGCTCTCTCACCATGTAACAGTTTACATTGTTCTTACACACTCTCATACAGCTCTTTGCACAGTTCCTATATGTAGCAATAGCTCCTTCACATAGCTTTATCTCTGTCACACACATACTTCTAAATCACTCACTCTCTTATCCATAGTTATTGATTTCATTTACATAGCTCTCACCATATAATATTTTACATTGTTCTCACACATTCTCATACAGCTCTTTGCTTATGTAGTTGATATTATGTAACAGCAGCTCTTTCATACAGCTTTATCTCTCACACATTCACTCACACGTATATGCTTTTTCTGCTTCATTCACTCAGTCTTTGCTCCCTCCCTCTCTCATCATTCATTCCCTCACATCTCTCACCCTCTCTTTAGGCTTCTTCGTCTCTCACTCAGCACACACACACTCACACTCTGCACAGCTTCATCCCTGCATTGCTGCTGCTCTGACACACTCTCACTCATACACACTCATCCTCCTCCTCTCTTCCCCTCTACACTGCTGCTGCTTCCTACATTTTTAGCCAAACTCTGGACATTTTCAGGGCCCAACTCATTCTCCTAACACATGAAGTCATACAGTTTTTCTCTGGCTGGTAAGGTCGGTCACAAAGACTGGCAAGTGAGTATATGTGCGGCCTTGCACATAACTGTTTCCCAGACAGAGGATGACATTGAAATTCAGGACTTAACAATAACAGTAGCAGATTGACCCTTGAGTGGTCAGGGTATGTGCAGAAAGTCGACTATTGCAGGGGCAGGGAGTGTCTCAAAACAGCCTGGCCTTGATTTAGTAATAAACAACACCTGGGAATTAGTCTTTGCGTATTTTCTGCAGGAGCAGTTTAGTCTGTTGAACTTTTTTCTCAAGTCTAAAATTATTTGTCTTTGAGACTGAAAATGCTGATACTTTCCTGTGTCACTAAAGAAGAATATTCTGGTATTATTTCTATATATCAGAAATAAATTTTCTTAACCATCCACAACTATAAATATGCCCAGAGATGAAAAAATATTACCAATGAGCTATGGGAAGAACCCCAAGCTGTTCTATTAGGAAGGCATAGCAGTGGCACCCAAGAAATTTACAGACAGAAAACAACTGATCACCAACAGTCAGTGACCCCACAACTCTGCCATGTGGGCTTCCCGTCAGGAAGTTATACATCTGGTGGGTCAGCTTGTTAAACACCAGCTGTCACCTGCTGTCTACTCCCATGGCCCTTGGCACAGCTTGTTTTTTGTCTTTAGATTTATTCTGTTATTTTATGTGTATGATGTTTCACCTGCATGTCTGCCCTCTAGCCTCAGAACTGAGTTTCTTTTTTGGACATCACGACTCTTACTATGTAGGCAGGCTAGCTTCAGACTCATAGAGTCTTCTGCCTCTGCCTCGTGAGTGCCGGGATTAAAGGTGTGTCACCATGTCTGGCCAGGGCTGGATACTTTATCTTGGGTAAAGAGTGGTCTTTACCCAAGCAGATGACTATAGCAGGTCATGGAATAGAAAAGGCATAGCAATTATCATAGCTAATACTGAGTGCCTGCTTCCTTTGGCTAAGCATAGTTCCAGGATCTCTCTCTCTCTCTCTCTCTCTCTCTCTCTATATATATATATATATATATATATATATATATATGTGTGTGTGTGTGTGTGTGTGTGTGTGTGTGTGTGTGTGTGTAGATATGGATGGATGGATAGATAGATATATGGCCAGTAAACCACAAGCAGTTCTTCATGGAGGTTTATAGCCCCATTTTACAGATCAGAAAATAAAGATACAAAGAAACAAATTCTTCCTCAATGTCACATGAAAGAGAGACCTAGATCCCAACCTAGACAGGGCTTCTGTCATCAGATGAGGTTGCACGGATCCTGGTACCTCACTCCAGGCCGAGGTCGTTCAGTCTAAGCAGCCCCTGCACCGGTAGTTGCTGACACTGGGGAGGGTTACCTGAGCTAGTCACTTGTCAGTGTTTCTTTTTAGGGTCACTAATTCCCATCTTTCTGGCAGGTGTGGGCATGCAAGTGTGGCACACCTCCTTTTGGATCATGGGGCTGATGTCAATGCTCAGAATCGTCTGGGTGCCAGTGTGCTCACTGTGGCTTCTCGGGGCGGCCACCTAGGTGTGGTGAAGCTGCTGCTAGAGGCAGGTGCCATTGTGGACCATCACAACCCCTCTGGTGAGTCACCAGCAATGGGAGGCAGCAGGGATGAGCTGCTGGGCATCACAGCCCTGATGGCTGCCGTTCAGCATGGGCATGAAGCTGTGGTACGCCTGCTGATGGAATGGGGTGCGGACCCCAACCACACAGCCCGGACCGTGGGCTGGAGCCCTCTGATGCTGGCAGCCCTCCTTGGAAAGCTCAGTGTGGCTCAGCAGCTGGTCGAGAAAGGAGCCAACCCTGACCACCTCAGTGTGCTGGAGAAGACGGCCTTCGAGGTTGCCCTTGACCGCAAGCACAGGGATCTGGCTGACTACCTGGACCCTCTGACCACTGTCAGGCCCAAAACAGGTCAGGCCAAAACACCTCGTCCCTCTTGTCCCTCATGGAGGAGTGTTTAGGTGGCATGAGCCAGGGTTTGTCCAACCAAAAAAGTGTCCAGAAGTAGGAGTCTTGACAGGGAGGCTCTAAGCTATACAGTGTCTACCAGTGCCTGTGACAACAGGCCTTATACATTGGTCAGCCTGAGCTGGTGCTGGGGGAAGACCCTGTAGAGTGATGCCTTTCCTCCCTAAGTGTTGACTCTGATTTGGTGGTCCTAGGACCCTCCCTGAAGCAGCCAAGTTTTCTCTGTAAAAGGCCAGATGACAAATACTTAGACTATCCTGGGCTATCTAATACTTAGATATCCTGGGCTATCAGGGTGCTGATGCAATCATTATTGGCTCTTCTTAGAGTGAAAACAGTTACACTTATAATGTAGTGAGGAGGTGTGGCCTTGTGCTGACTACAGAGACAGATTTTGGACAAGTCGGTCCTGAGCATAGGTCTGTACCCCCTATTCAGGAATGGTGTGTTAGGCATCAAGTCAAATGACCAGTTTACTCAAAATTAGTACAGAGTAGCTCCCTTTTGAGTTTGGATTTTTCTGGCACATGGTTGTTTCTTCTCTCTCTCTCTTTCTCTCTCTCTCTCTCTTAATTTATTTAGTTTTATTTATGTGCAATGATATGAAAGTGTCAGATCTCTGAAACAAGAGTTACAGACAGTTGTGAGCTGGGAATTGAACCTGGGTCCTCTGGGAGAGCAGCCAGTGCTCCTAACCCCTGAGCCATCTCTCCAGTCCCTCTCTATTTTTTTTTAAAGATTTATTTATTTATTATGTATACAGTATACAGAAGAGGGCACCAGATGTCATCACGGATGGTTGTGAGCCACCATGTGGTTGCTGGGAATTGAACTCAGGACCTCTGGAAGGTCAGTCAGTGCTCTTAACCTCTGAGCCAGCTCTCCAGCCCCCCTGCTCTTTTTATTTTTAAGGCTGTTCTTAGTGGAGCACATTGCACTTTGGAATCTGTAGAGCCTGAGCAGCCAGCAAAGTGGGAGCCTCTTGTCCACCATGACCCTGTTGGAGCTTCACCCTGCCCACTCAGGCTCTGTGGGCCCTGGCATGGCGTCTGCTTCCCAGGGACCTAGTGCCTCATTGCATGAAGTACACATACATTTGTGTTGCCAGGCTTTGTGGAGGGTGTTCACTGAAGTGTCTGTCCCCATGCCGGGGTGCAGTTTCTGACAGTGGCAGTCAGTTCCTTTACTGTGTCTGTGGGATGCACGCTCAGGCCAGGCATCCCTCAACACGACTGACACATGACAGTGAACGGGCCCAGATCCCTACCCTGGAGCACTGTGGCCTCTGAGGGAGGCAGGTAATAAATGGGGAATAAGTGATAATGGGGGGGGGGCACATATCAAGAGTTAAAAACAGCAGATAAGTTAGAGATGCAGAGAGCCAGTGTGGCAGAGTTGGGGCAGTGAGAAGTGGCAGAGGTCTCCCAGGGAAGATAACCTTGATAGCCCTCGGGTCCAGCACATGCACCAGCTGCCGGGAGGACCACACAGGAGAGCGGGCTCCATGATCCTCATAGCAAGGCCTTAAATCACCAGCCATAGCCCGGGTTTTCCCTGAAACTCCACCTCCATGAGGCCTTGGCCTCCCTGGGCTCTTTCTCACCCCAAAGCTGCTCAGTGATTGTGACATTCTTCTATCCTCATGCTGGGCAGAGATTGAGGCAGGTTTCTTTTGTTGAGACATGTCGGGGTTCCATTCTGATGTGGACAATACCACCAAAGCCCAGAGTGAAGAAAGGCCCAGCCCAGCACCATGGGCCATCAGCACACCACAGCTGCCCCAGCCACCAGAGCCAGGCGTGGCTGTCAGTGACTCACTGCGCCAGGTAGCCGCTTAGCAACCAGCACTAGGATTGCTGACATTCCTGCCTCTCAGAAAGTCCTGCTATGGAAAGGCACTGGACCCCAGCAAACTGCACTTGTAAGCACTTAAAGGCACTTTAAATTTTTGTAAATTTTATTTTATGTTTAAAATATGCAGAGTATGCTGTCTACATGTATTTCTGTATACTACATGCATGCGTGGTACCCTTGAAGGCCAGAAGAGAGCATTCGATCCCCTGCGACTGGAGTTACAGATGTTTGTGAGCCGCTGTGTGGGTGCTAAACATCAAACCTGGGTCCTCTAGGAGAGTAGCTAGTGCTTTTAACTGCTGAGCCATCTCTCCAGCCCCCAAAAGTGTTTTTTGAGAACTGCCATGTGGTGTCAGGAGTTGATATGTCACAGAAACATACCTTCCAGCTCACATGGAGCTCAGACTACTGCTCCTCCCAAGTGACCCAGAGCCATAGGTGTCCCTCCTGGAGTTCAGGAAGGCGGCAGGAGTCTTGCCTGTGCTACCCAGAGGCTGACTGGCTTTAAAGAATGCTTGTTTCTGGATAAACTGCAGGGACCCTGCTGGGCCAGATGTGGCATGGGTGTGTGGAGGGAGGGGCTTGCATTGAGCGGGTTCTTGGTAGGTATAGAAGCTCAGTAGCAGCTCAAGGAGTGGAGTCCAGTGTGAGTGTCTGATGGACAGCATCCCACTCGGATCCTTAGTGTCGGGAAGAAAGAAAAAGGTAATGCCTTTTCTGGGGTCCAGTGTCACAGGCTCCTCTGACCTCACACTTAGCTCATTGCTGTTAGTTTTAGAAGTTAAAACAAAAGAAAACAAAAAATTGTTTCCTTTTCAAATTCTTATATAATAGACTCTTTCTGAGACTGCTTTTTTATTAGCTTAGGTAAATACACCCCAATAATTTCAGTGCCTAAGTCTGATAGCTTCTTTGGCTTGTAGTTAGGGCAATGGTCCACCGGGTTTTAAAAGCCAGTGGTGGCAGCTGCCCAGGGGGGTTGTCACTTATCCCACTGCCCCCGCCTAGGCCTGTGGTTCCTATGGCATGCCCTTCAGAAAGCTAGCCTGTGCTCGCTCTGATCGCTGCAGCTTCATAGTATGATAAAATTCTCCTTGGTTAATTATGAAAATCTCTGTTTACCCAGATGAGGAGAAAAGTCGGCCTGACATTTTCCACGCTCTAAAGATGGGTAAGTGCTTCAGAAAGTGTCGTTGATGTTGAAGAGCCTGAGGCCACACCCTCAGGCCTGACCTGTCCTGTTCTGACCCTGCACCTATCCATGGCACTAGGAATCTGATAAAGAAATGCAGGGTGTTTTTTGTGTGTTTTGCTTTTTAAAAAAAAAAAATAACTAACTTTTGTGAGACTAAAATTCACTCTCCCGGGGAAGGGTGGGCTCCAGCACCCGTATTTATTACAACATTCTACCCATAGATTCTAGAACACTCTGTTATGTCCCTCCTATCCCGCCAGCTAGAGGTGCCCTAGAAGCTGAGCTGTACCCTGGCTTCTGTCTCTGCTGGCCTTAGTTTTAGGAGAGAAGGGCCCCTTATCCAGAGTTTTCATGTATGTGAGAGAGAATGTGTCACATGCGTGCCGTGGCATCAGGTGGAGGTCAGAGGTCAGCTTCCGGTGTTGCTCACCTTCCACCTTCCTTCCACAGTGAGAGGGTTTTCTACTTTCTGCTTCATATGCCAAGTCAGCCAGGCTTCTGGGATGCTCCTGTCTCCCACCTCCCTACAGGAGTACTGAGGTTACAGACACTCATGCTACATGTTATGTTTGCCTTTTTTGTGAGCTTGAGATTCAAACTCAAAACTTCATGCTTGCCTGGCGAGCACTTTTCCCACTGACCCATCTTCCAGGCTCCAGGGTTTCCTCTTGATGCAGACACTACCTTCAGATAGCCCTTCTGGATCCTCACTTACAATCTAAACCTATGTTTTCCCTCTGCAGGCCTGTAGCCTTTCCACATTCACTCTCACACTCACTGGGACACAGGAAGTGCTTCTGTTTGCTCTTACGCTGGTCTCCATCTGTCATAGGCAGAGGGATCTAAGTAGGGCCCTCTCTGACCCACCTTAGTGGCTCCCGTGACCACAGTAGAGTGTTCATCATGGGAGACAACTGGGTACATGAGCTTGTGGGTGCTAGGGTCATGGGTCACCTGAGTTCCTGCTGTTTGTAGGAAACTTCCAGCTGGTCAAGGAGATTGCCGACGGAGACCCCAACCACGTGAACCTGGTCAATGGGGATGGGGCGACCCCGCTGATGCTGGCGGCTGTTACAGGGCAGTTGCCCCTGGTACAGCTGCTGGTGGAGAAGCATGCAGACATGGACAAGCAGGACAGCGTGCATGGTTGGACAGCCCTCATGCAAGCCACCTACCATGGGTCTGTGTCTCCCACCCCCTCCACAAATCTTCCACACAAGATCAAGCAAGCGCTCTGGCTGGGGGAATTGGGCTTTCTAATCTGATATGCAACCTGGAGCCCAGGGCTGTGGGGACACTGAGGCCTGCAGAAAAGATGGCATAAGTTTGGGCTCAGTTCAGCCAGCCTGCTTTGGAAACCCACACAGCAGCCACATCTTAGACAGAAAGATGCATTTCTAAAGTTTGTTTCCATCTGAACAGTGTGATTGGTTCACATGGCAGTTCAGAGACCTTTATTAAGCATCCCCTCTGTGATATGAGCAGAGGTCACACAAACCTGGTCTTTTCATGACCTTAGACACTGGTAGTCATCTTGACCTCCTTTAAAATAATGTGATCACCCCAGTCAGGTGGGCCTTCACCTTCCTGCAGGTCCCTCTGGGAACATCTTGTAGCTGCTAAATGTCCCAGCTCCCTTAGGGGCTTTCCTCTTGCCTGATTCAGCTGGCCACATCACACTCCTGCACTGGCTATGTTCTCTATGAGCCTAAAATACCTGACCCTGCAGAAGCTCAGAAGGAGGTGTCTGTAGGTCCTACCTATAGAGAGGTAGGTGTGGTGGCTGAGGCTTTGGGACAGACGTCCTGACCTTTATGGTCATTGAGGAAGGAGTATCCGGACTGATAGGAAGCACATTTGCCCCCAAGCTGCTGAGTGTGAGGACATGATGGTCCACGGGAACAATGGTGATTATGTGTGCCTGGCTCAAACATCTGAAAACTGTGAACTGGTTATGTTGTGTGCCTGGCTCAAACATCTGAAGACTGTGAGCTGGTTATGTTGTGTGCCTGGCTCAAACATCTGAAGACTGTGAGCTGGTTATGTCGCCAGACCTGTTGTCTGGGAACACAGCCATACTTTTCCTGTCACTTGGTGTATTAGCCAATTCTGTGTCACTTTTAACAAAATGCCCAAGGCAGCTAATTTATGAAGAAAAGGTTTATTTTGGCTCATGGTTTTCGAGGTTGCTGTTCAGGTTGGAGCAGTCCAAGGCCTCCAGCCTCTGGTGAAAGGATCCATGGCATGGGCAGTGGACCTTAGTTAGGGTCTCTATTGCTGTGAAGAGATACCAGCTTTTTTTTTCTTTTCTCAGCTGTATATCCCTGGCTGTCCTGGAACTTACTCTGTAAACCAGGTTGGCCTTGAACTCACAGAGATCTGCCTGCCCCTGCCTCCCAAGTGCTGGGATTAAAGGCCTGTGCCACCACTGCCCAGCCTCACCACAGCAGCTCTTATAAAGGAACACATTTAACGGGGTGGCTTACAGTTCAGAGAGCAGTCCATTGTCATCATGGTGGGACATGGTGCTGTGCAGGCAGACACGGTGGTGAAGAAGAAGATGAGAATTCTCTATCTCTGATCCATAGGCAAACAGGAAGTGCTCTGAGACACTGGGCATGGCTTAAGCATTTATGAGACCTCAAAGCCCACCTCCACAAGGACACTTTTCCCCCAACAAGGCCATTCGTACCCCAACAAAAACATACCTCCTAATAGTGCCACTCCCCATGAGCTTATGGGGACCGGTTTCCTTCAATGACCACAGGCAAAGAGTGAGTGTCCAAATAAGTGAGTCCAGGGGCCAAAGCCAGAGGTCCATACCCCCTTTTTGGGGCACCTACACAATGACCAGTATGCCTCTATAAGGGCACACCTCTAATGGTTCTCAGCACTGTGACCAGGCCTTTGCATATGGGCTGTAGGCTGATCAACATCCAAATGAGAATAGGGAGTCTAAGTGCCTGCCTCTTTCCTCCCCAGAAATAAGGAAATTGTCAAGTATCTACTAAATGAAGGGGCAGATGTTGCTCTTCGGGCCAAAAATGGGTACACGGCCTTTGACCTGGTAATGCTGCTAAATGATCCTGGTGAGTAAGTCTGTGGAAGGGGTTAGTATTTTGCATATGGAAGAACACATGGACACGGTAGCACGCTGCCAAGGAGCCATATTAGGTTTATTAAAGGAACGGGTGGGGGAGGGGAAGAGAGAGAGAAAGAAAAGGAGAGAGGGGAGGAGAGGGAGCAGAGGAGAAAGAGAGTGTCTGCCATGTGGTGGGGCTCTGTAAAAGCTGACCATGCAGACATGCCCCAGGCATGGTGCATCATGCCTCAGAGCACCTCTGCAGGCAGGGGGGCGTGGCCACCACATGGCATGCATGCGGCACAGATGGTGCTTAGCCACCATGTCCTTCCTCACCTGGGAACCAGTGCTTTCCAGAGCTGTGTGAAGTCTATGCTGATTTGTAGAAAAACCAGTCTGAGGTGTCAAGGGCACACCCCATCCCCTTGGAATACTCTGGCTAACCTCCTTCTACTCCACCAGCTACAGTGGAGTTACTGGGGAGAGAGGGCTAACAAGAGCCTGTGGCTTTATAGGCTGTTAAGGACCTCGACCCATTCTGTGCTCACAGCCAGAAATGCTAAGTGACTTTGCAGGAAATGTAAAGGGCTTTTGACAAGAAAAGCTAAGCGGAGGAGGACCCCCACTCTGTCCCATGTGAGGGGCTTCAGGCCAAGGGCCTGCCCTAGTGTGACCACTTTATTTACCTCTCTGGGTTGACGATGTCCCTGCTGTCCCCTACCCCGATTGTCTTCTTTCTAAGGCCACGGCTTTCAGATAGGCTGGGTCTCTCTGGCAGGCTGTTATCTTGATTACCTTAGAGATTCAGTCCAGAGATGGAGCCATTCAGAGGCCTCCTGAGCCATAGGTTTTGAGCCTAAGCTGGGATCCCAACCCCAAGTTGTAGGAACAGAGACCTTTTTAGAAAATTACACTTACTTCGTGCATGTATAGGTGTGGTCAGGGATGACTGGCAGAAGCTGATTTTTCTGTTTCCACCACCATGTGAGTTTCCAGGATTGTACTCAGTGTGTCAGGCCTGATAAGGATGCTGTTGTCCTCTGGACCGTCTCTAAACCCCAGCCTCTTTTTTTTCCTTCTAAGACAGTGTCTCAGTGTATAGCCCAGGTGGGTCTTAAACTCAGCCTCCCCAACTGAGCATGTGGGCATATTCCATACCCATTCTTAGTGTTTATGAGCTCTTTTTATGATTAAAAACATTTGGTATGTATGATTGGTTTGCTTACATGTATGTCTGTGTAGTACATATATATATGCAGTGCTAATGAAGGCCAGATAGTGCACTGGGTCCCCTGGAACTAGAGCTACAGCCTAATATAAACTTCCGTCTGGGTGCTAGGAACTGAACCTGGGTGCCCAGCAGGAGTAAATGCTCTTCACTGCTGAGCCATTCTCCCAGCCCCTAGGGTTTTCAGTGAAAATTTTGTCCAAAATTTCACCCAAACACTTGTCTACTATCAAATGCTTAGGTAGCTGGTGCTTTCTCTGTCTTTCTTGTTTACTGCTGCATCCTAAAGGGCGTTTGGAAAGGATGGACGGGGAAGACAGCAGGTGAGTGTACGTGGTCCTCCGCACAGCATCTCCTCCTGGGGGATCTGATGCATCCTCCCCTCACTGCACATGGTGCATCCCCCAGACCAGGAGCTCTGAGCATTTTCTTCACATTCTTCCAACACTATTTTTTTTAAAAAACCCAGTTGAGTGCACAATTACTAAAAGTGCATTTAAATTTTGTAATTTCCATTTATTTTATGCTGAACTTTTTCTGGTGCCAAAAGATTTTCTTCTGCAGTTTCTCCTGGGATGGATTTGCTTCAGTGCTGCCTCTTCTTCAGGGATGATGTCTTCCTGCCCTCTCGGGAGGCTGGGGAGTCACCCGTCAGTTAAATGACCACGGAAGCTTAAGTCTGACAATGCATCTTTTTAAGACATTTTATTTAATTATCATTTTTTCATTTATTTTATCCACCAGTTTTCCCTCCCTCCTCTCCTCCCTCTCCACTCCCACCAACTCCCATCCCTACCTAGTCCTCCTCTGTCTCCAGTCAGAAAGGGGCAGGCCTCCCATGGGCTTGAACAAAGCATGGCATATCAAGTTGAGGTAGGACCAAGCTCTCCTCCCTGCATCAAGGCTGGGGAGGTAATCCAGCATGGGGAAAGGGTTTCCAAAAGCCGGCTAAGCGCCAGGGACAGGTCCTGATCTCACTGCTGGGAGCCTTACAAACAAACCAGCTACACAGCTGTCACACACATGCAGAGGGCCTAGGTCAGTCCCCTGACTGTTGATCCAGAGTCCATGAGCTCCCACAAGCTCGCTCAGGTCAGCTGTCTCTGTGGGTTTCCCTGACAGTGCATCTTAGGTGCTTGTCTTAGGAAATGTTCAGTGACTGGAGAATCTACATCTAAATCTTTTTCATATATATATATATATATATATATATATATATATATATATATTTGTATTTTATGTACATTGGTGTTTTGCCTACATGTATATCTTTGTAAAGGTGTTAGATCCCCTGGAACAGGAGTTACAGACAGTTGTTAGCTGCCATATGGGTTCTGGGAATTGAACTCAGGACTTCTGGAAGAACAGTCAATGCTCTTAACCACTGAGCCATCTCTCCAGCCCCCTACATCTAAAACTTAAATTCAGAATCATTCTCTGCATTTTCAAGCATGTGCCAAAAACACAAAACAAAACAAAGCTGTTTGGGGGCGCTGATGAGTGCCCATCCTTAGTATTTGGGCATTCCTACTGACTCTCCCATTATACTGCTGGGATGGAGCACTCTGATTCTTTAAAGACACCGTGGGATACTTGGGGGGTGTTTATGTATGCATACCTCTGATGGTTTGGGCAGTTTCACAGGTATTCTTAAAGTGAACATGAAGATTTGAAGCTCCTGATTTGCATGATTCTGTAGGGTTTTCTGGGTCAGGAGAATGATGAGCCATCTTCATAGGCTGCCCTAGGCCCTTGCATGGCTTCCTGTGCTTGGGTGATTTAAAATCCCCTTAAGTGCATAATGAATCCAGCACCTTGGGCTTCCAAGGAATCCCCTTGAAATGGTTAATGACACCTTCTTATGAGCCATACAGAGAGACTGTAATTTGCCTGCCATTACCCAGGGTAGGACAGGAACAGAATAGGAACTGCTATAGTCTGGCTGAGATCCTGTGCTTTTTACCACAAAGTCTCCTGACTTCTGGGAACGAGGTGGGTCTCTGGAAACAGCAGGTGAGGAGGTGAGAAGGTTGAGCTGGGACTCGGGGGCTATGCCCACCTTAGTGTTGCAGAACTGAGTTCTAAAGCTGAATAGGGTTGACTTAGGCCCCTCTCCAGGGCCAGGAAGATGTTGTCACAGGTCAAACACTGTTTTTTTGTGCCCATAGACACTGAACTTGTTCGACTGCTGGCGTCTGTGTGCATGCAGGTGAATAAGGACCGAGGCAGGCCCAGCCACCGGCCACCCCTGCCCCACTCGAAAGCCAGGCCACCCTGGAACATTCCTATGCTGCCTGATGACAAGGGAGGCCTGAAGGTTTGCCTTCCTCCTTGAAAGGGCTAGGGAAGGACTTGGCAAGAGGAAGAGTGCGGTGGTGGATAGGCAGTGCCTGCCAGACACCTAGGAACGGGGAAGCTGTAGGGAGCAGGACCCTTGTCCCTGGGCCTGTTCTGTCCCTAAGCTGACGCCTGTCTTCTCTCTCCCTCCCACACAGTCCTGGTGGAGCCGGATGTCCAACAGGTTCAGAAAGCTCAAAATTATGCAGACACTGCCACGTGGACTGACTGCCAACCAGCCCTTGCCTTTCTCCGATGAACCTGAGCTGGCATTGGACTCCACCATGCGGGCACCCCCTCAGGACAGGACAAGCCACCTTGGACCACCTGAAGCAGCTCATGTGACCAAAGACAGAGGTGAGAAGGATGCATGTGAGATAGTGTCCAGCAGAGGCACCCTGCCTGCTGCCTGTGAGATGGTCTAGGGATGAGAAATAGGAGCAGCGGCCGGTCTGGGAGACACTAGAAGTAGGCAGACGTCATGCCAAATGTAATAAAGTGGGCAGCAGTAACCAACACAGAAGTCTCATGTTCCAGCTCTTCACTCCCCACTGAGGGGCCACAGGCCCGGCACCGGCTCTCTTGCCTTTGATGGTTGGTATTTGCACAATGCAGTGTGATTGGTTTTGGTACTGAAAGTGTCCTGAAATACCAGTATTGGCAGGGGATAGTTAGTTAGTGCTATACTGCGAGGGGCATCCAACCCTGAAGGAGATTTCCACCCTGGAAGGAAAATGGATTGGATAAGATCCTCCCAGCAGTCAGATTCCATCCTGGATGAACTCCTTTGGCACTGATGGTAGAGATGGACTATTGAGTAGGCATGCCGCTGTCTGACCCAGCATGGCTGCAAACAGGAGAGGCTGAAAACATACTCTGAGAAGACTTTAAATGCTTTCCCTCTGTTAATATATTGAACACCAATTGTTATTAAATATTTAAGCTGCCGAGAGAGTTGGATTTCCAGGACGTGGGTCCCCCAGTGCCACTCTGCAGGCTGTGGTCATAGGGAGGGGCATTTCCGGAAGCTTGTATTTGTTTTGCAGGTCCTGGGAGCCCAAGAAGAGAAAAGGAAGATGTGTTACTGACAACCATGGTGAGTGGGCTGCCTAAAAGCATGAAAGGCAAAGGAAGCAGTGCCCTGGCCTGTGGTCCCTTAGTGGGCAGTGAAGAACCAGAACACAGGTCTCCTGTGCTGGCTGCTGCTGCCCACTCTATTACAGTCTCTGGCTGGTTGATATGAGGGGGAGGGGTGTGAGTGTTACCTCCATGGTGGCCACAGGCGGATGGATGATCAGAATGAGCATCACTGAAGGAAGCACTGCTCCTAGCAATCAGAGCCGATGCCAGCCCTGTATGGGGATTGAGGCTCTCGTACAACCCAAGCTGGCTTCACACTCACTGTGTAGTCAAGGGTGACTTAACTATGTCACCCCCCCATCCTCCCATCCACTGAGTTCTGGGATTAAGGGAGTCCATCATGGCAGGTTACACAGTACCTGGGGGTTGTTGCTAGGAAAACACTCTTCCAAGTGGAGACACATTCCTAGATCTTGGCGGCCAAACCTAATTCCTGGCAATGTTGTAGGGAGTAGAGGGGACAGATTGATGGTCAGCATTAGGCAGGAAGACACACCATCCTGGTTAGGCAGGGGAACTTAGGAAAGGTGATTTTAGTCCAGGAGTGGCCTGTTCCTGATCTCTAAGTTCAGAAGCAGGATAAGCTAAGAATGTCAGAAAGCCCCTGAGGTGATGCGGTACAGGTAAGACAGCAACTTCCTCCGTGGAGCTGGGAACCTAATTCCTCGGTTCTCAGTCTCCCATGCATGAGCAGTCATGTTACCAAGGCTACCGCACAGTCCAAGAGGGCTGCCACAGCCTTGGCCATCACAGCTGTGTCAGACGTTGCAGAGTCTTTGGATTGCAACGTAGAAGGAAGAAAGATTGTTGAGGGTTCATGCATGGTTCTAGAGGTAAACCATCTGTGGTCTCTCAGATCTGTGGCTGAGGCTCTGTGGTGACTGAGCATCATGGTAAAGGAAAACCACTCACTTCATGTAGTGATCAAGACGGAGTGGATCCCACATGTCACTTCTGCTCACAGCAGAGGGGTTACAGTTAAGTCCTGTGGGCACAGCACACTGCAGAAGGCTGGCCCAGGTGCTCACTCAGTCCCTATTATACACCAGGAACGCCATTGCTGAAGAGATGCAGAAGACATATCTCACTGCAAAGCTTCATTCTCTAACTTTGAGGGTAATTTTCATCACAGTGGTAGCTTTTAAATGAGATTGTCCCCCACAAGGCTCAGCCTAGTGCTCAGCTCAGAATAAGTACCTGTGACCTTGACTGTTATCTCTGGCACTTTGGCGCAAAGATCCCAATTCTGGCCAGCAGGGGGCAGCATTGTCAAGGACAGGCAAGCCCAAGGGACTCCCTGCCCAGTGATGGGGTCAGAGCTGCATGCAGAGCACAGAGGGGCTCGGGCCCTTGCCCACACTTGCCTGGCTACCAGGTGTAATCGACAGCTCTCAGGGTTATCAAGACCACACATCCAGAATGAGTTATGGTGACATTTTTGTTTTGTTTTGTTTTGGTTTGGTTTTCATCCCTCCCGGGTTTTTCCTAAGCCTTTTTAGCATTTCAGATTGTGGACTCATGTTACACTAAAAACAGTAAATATCTATCTCAGTGCTTCCCAAGTGGTCCTGCCCTTTACACAGCCTCCCAAAACCTTCCTGGAGCCATCCAAGATGGTGCTATCACAGTCTCCCCACAGTGGACCTGATTTATTAACAATTTACCACGATCTTTTCCACGTCATTAAAACCTTGTTTAGCCACATCATGTTTAATAACCGTGTGACAGGACACTCCATCACAGAGTGACTTCACCCAAAACAGACTCCTGGGAGCTGGGGGGGGGGGAGCAGTCTGTAATGCTTTATAATGTTCACAGCTCTGCAGAACATCCAACATTGCCATCTCTTTCCTAAATATTTCTCAGGCAAAGAATGTCAAAGTCTTTGGCTTCCAGAAGGGTTGCAGTGACCTTACCCAAGGACTGGAAGTGCCCATCTGTGGTGGGTTGGCTGCCCTGAGTACCTAGTTCAGCTCCCCTCAGGTAGAGGAAGCTTGTCCATTCCAGAGAGGGTGACACCCAGTTACGACTGGCAGAGAAACAGTTTAGTAGTGAGGGAAGCTTGGGGCCTGCTTCCCGTCCTGGCACGCTGCTGTCTCACTGCTTGTGTGCAGCAGAGGGCACCACTGTGCCCACTTGGTGGCCCAAGGTGGGTAGCTGCTGGGTCCATGACTCTATTGGCTCAGGGTGCATGTTGCAGCCATTGGTACCTGCCTGCCTGCCTGCCCACCCCTAGGCAGGGGGGTTATCTATGGGATGTCTGTCCCCATGGAGGACCATCTGGCACTATATTCAGGCTTTTCGTAATTAACACAACTGTGGACATGGGAATGCTGTTGCAAACTTGCAACTGTCAGAGCTGTGTGGGTTTTATACCAACCCCAGCACAGATTCACAGTGTAAAATTAAGACACAGTTAAAAAAAAAATGTGAGTTATGGAAGCATGTGCAGGGTGTAACAGGAATGTGGCTAGGCATGGGACCTCAGCCTCTGCCCCTTATGCCTTTAGTCCAGCACGGCACGGGCTGGGTTTGTAGCTCAGCACCCTCCTCCTGTACCTCTGAACTCCAGGCTTGCCTACATCCTGCCCGTCCTACGCCTGGAATGTTCTTTGCTCCAGCTGTCCTGCACTGTTCATTGGACTCAGTTCTTTGCCTTTGCAAAGTGGTCCCCCATCCCCTTTGCTCTTCGCTCAGCATCTTCTTTCTGGTTCTCTGCCCCCTGGCATGCCCCCCTCTTGCACTAGATTACCAGGAGCGGGCCCTGGAATGCTAGCTAGGCTCCTGTTTCCAGTGGAGAAGAGGGTAGGGGTGCCATGGTCTACAGTGCTGGAAAACTGGAGCCTCCCCTCAGTGTGGACGCTTCCTGGGCCCTCTAATCCTGGCTTGTGTTTTTCAGCTACGGAATGGAGCTCCCTTCCCTCGGCTCCCCAGTGACAAGCTGAAGGCCGTCATCCCACCCTTCCTGCCCCCATCCAGCTTTGAGCTGTGGAGTTCTGACAGGTCCCGAACGTGTCACAATGGGAAGGCAGACCCCACGAAGACTGTGCTGCCCCCAAGAGCCAGCAGGGCCCACCCTGTGGGCTGCGTGGGCACAGACACCGTAAGTCATCTAGTTGCTGGGCTATGACACGGCTCACAGAGACCCGGATGTGTGGCAAGCAGAGAGACCTCAGACTCTAGGACCCTGGGTCACAGCTCCTCTGTTCTTTAAACCATGTCGTTTAGCCTAAGTAAATCCTACCGAAGAATTGAACATGGAGAAGCTTAAATGTTGCACGGGTAGGGTGTGGGCGCAGGGATCTCTGTTCTCTCCGGAACCCTGGCTCCTCTCTGGGAACACAGCTTAAGGATTCACTCTAGATTTTCAGCCTCTCTTTCCACCAGGGAGGCCAGTAGTCCCCAGCCAGGAAGGGACTTGGGGAATGACCTTCTGTCTCTGTCTTGGTGGCGGTGGGTTAAAATCTGTTGGTGACTTCTAATGGACTCTGATGTAGCTCAGGGTTGTCAACAAGTGCACATGCTACAGGCCACTGTGAAGACTCCTGGGGATGCTGTGGGAGGAGACTCCTGTCCCTTTGACCACAGTGGTCTTCTGCCTGGAGCCCTTGGTCTGCTTCTGAGCTGCCCACTGTGACCCCTGACAGCAGGCCAGGTGGTCTTTGGGTGTGTAGACTGTTTACACTGTGGATGTTTTAAGTGGGTAAATTGTAGATAAGGATTTAGGGTAGGCCCCGCTGCTTTGGTGACCGAGTGACTGCATATACCTGGGACTTCCATTGTGTCTGTGTGACAGGACTGTCCCAGGGCCGGGCACTCTCCGGTCTTCATGGTGACTGAGATGCTTTGTTTGGTGTGTGAAGTGAGATAGGACTGTCAGTCAGAACACCCCCTAAGGTCTCTTCCCATGGTTACCCTTTCTGAAAAATGTCACTAACCCCAGGGCCCTGGATGCCAACACTGGTGCTTTATTCCCTTAGCAAGTATTCACTGGTCTCTTCCTCCATGGGACATAGAACCCTGGGCACAGAGCCTGCAAGAGGCGTCTGAGCATCCAGCAGATGAGTGTGTGTTCTGGGAGCTAGGTGGCAGCCGGGAAGGCCTCCAGGAGCACCCAGCGGAGGGAGAGCGCAGGTGTGAGGCCTCGCCCCTCTGCTCGCCTTAGGCGGGATGTTTTCTTACAGTGCTGTGTGCGCTGCAGCATGTGTGGGTAGGCCTGTGCCCCTGCTGAGGCGCGTGCCAGTGTGCATCTGTCTGTCAGGGTGTGGGGGGGATCTACCTCAATGGCGTAACACTTCCCTGGACTCTGCTGGGCATACCCTGGCTTGTGGCTGCATCTCTTCAGTCCGTTCCTCTGTGGTCACTCAGCTTCCTCTGTCGGGATTCCCCGTGTAAATGGAGGCCTGAGATTATCTTAGGGAGCATCTAGGTGACCCAGGCAGGTTCCTTGCTCTCTTCTTCCCTGGTTTGTTTGTTTTTTATCTTATGTTTATGAGTGTTCTACCTGCACATGTGTACAGTTTGCAGAGGCCAGAAGAGAGTGTTAGATCCTCTGGAGCTGAAATTGCAGACTGTTGTGAGCCACCATGTGGGTGCTAGGAACCAAACCTGGCTCCCATGAAAGAGCAGCCAGTGTTTCTAATTCCTGAGGCACTCTCCAGCCTCATGTCCTTGTTGGAACACCTGTGATAAGTACCTTCAAAGTGGTGGCATTTGACAGGAACCACAGGTTCTATCGATGAGGACACTTGCCTGCCTTCTGGGGCCACGATCCAGCCCATTGAAGCCTTTGTTTCTTCTGAGTGCTTCTGGTATGGCCAGGCCAGGCCAGGCCAGAGGCCAGGCCCTAGAGAGGAGGTCAGACAATAAATACCAACAGTGGTTACAGTAAGCCTTTACTCACAGTTTGTGGCCAGGCTCTATAGATGGCCAGGGTGCTGGGTAGGAGAATTGTCATGAGGAGCCAAGCCTGAACTACCGTGATAGTATCCTTGCCTGTGTCACGATAAAGACTGAGGAGGATGGTTGGCGAAGGGAGAGGGACTGGCGGAATCCAAGGATGTCTGTGCCACAGTGTGGGGCAGGTCCTCCTAGGGGAAGTGGCCACAACACTGGCACCTGCTGGAACTGGCCTAGAAGGAAGTGGGAAAAGCTGTTTCAGTCAGAGGAGAAGTTTCAGCAGCAGAGGTCACATGACAGGGAGGCTGGACCCCAGGTAGACCTTTCTTGGATATACTGTGGCTTTCTCCAGCTTTCAGTGAGTGGCGTCCTTAGCACTAACTGGAGAGTGCTGTAGTTGATGAGACTGAAGTCGAATGGCCAGTGGAGGGAGGGTTCTGTGAGGCTGAGCCTGAGTTAATGGGTTGGTAGCAGGTAGAAGCAAGCTCTTCCCCATGGGAAGGGATCCTAGTGGGCAGGGTCATAGGCATGCATGTTGCTATGCTGTGTAGGCAGGAAGAAAGGCCCAGTACTAACTGGTTTCACCTTGAATTCACAGGCTGTTGGCAGGCCAGTGAAATTCCCCAGCATCTCCCGCAGCCCCACCTCCCCTGCCAGCTCTGGGAGCTTCAACCACTCACCTCATTCCTCAGGAGGCGCCAGTGGTGTTGGGGGCATGAGCAGGCTGGGCGCGGAACTGCATAACCGCTCAGGTGAGTAGCCACAGCCACTCAGGGAGATGGGGTAGTTCCTGGCCAGGTTACCAACTGGCTGGAGCTCCAGATACACTCAATACCAGACATGGCTATGTGGCTGGAGAATTTTCAGTGAACTGACAATTCAGGGTTGCTTTCTACCATTTTCCTGAGATGTAGCCAGATGGAGAAGGAAGAAGTCAAGCCCATGTTTTTCTTATTTCTTGTAAAATGTTCTAAGAAATGGAGAAGAATGCCAAGGGTTTTCATGGTGCACAAACTTCCTGAAGGCTGAGCCTCGGAGAACTTCTGTTGCACCGTCCATTGAACAGACAAGGATTCTGAAGCTCCAAGTGGGAAAGAGACAGACCCAGACTTATCCTGCAAGGGAATGGCAAGGCAGGGACCACAGTTCTAAGGCAGAGCCTACTTTCAAATCTTCCCAGAGACCCTGAGGACTAGCCAAAGCCAGCTCTGACAGGAACACACTGGTAGCATGCCACTGTATAAGTCATACATACATCTGTCAGGAGAAAAAAAATAATTGAAGACCTGATGAGCCAAAAGTATAGGCTCATCCCCAAGGGCTCACTCACTCATCACTAACACTTTGCTGTAACTTTATGTGTTATTTTATGCATATTACGAATATCTCTATACAGTCAGAATGATTTATTGAACAAAGTGCCAGGCGTGATGCTGGGCCATGTGAATGGTCCCTGGACAGTCCCTTTGTGCTGTCTGTGGCACGCTGCAGGTGAGGGAGCCAGGGCTCCAGTGACTCACCTGGGGTCATACACCTGTGACCTCTGAACCCAGGCAGTCTGATGGGTGGGGGTCTCTTCTGTCACTAGTGTTTCAGGTGGATATTCATGTTTGCTGCTTTCTCTAGTACTGTCCACCATGATTCAGATCTTGCTTGGTGTGGCTACTTCTTAGCCAACTGTTCTATATTCTTGCTCATGCAAAGAATGCCTCCTGAAATTAAAAGAAAAAAAAAGATTTATTTTGTGATGTGAGTCTGTATGTGCGTGAGTACGTGTGTGCCACATGAGATTGAAGGTTGAGGACAGCTTACAAGAGTGTTCTTTCCCTCCACTCTGTGGGGCCCTGGAATCTCCCTCAGGCCTTTAGGCTTGGCGGGTGCCTCTAACCAGTCAGCTTCTGGTCCCCAGGTGACCTCTGTACCCTGAGCTCCATGACCAAGTCATCAGTTTGCCTTTAAAAATGTTGGTGTAGTTGTTTGTTGCTGATGAGCTGTTCACCATTGTGTTACACTTCCACTCTCTTTTCACTTTTTTATAAGGCTGGCCATTGCAATCCTCCTACCTCAGTCCTCCCCAGTAGCTTAGGTTCCAGGCCCGCCCTCCTAGACCCAGCTAGTTAGCATGTTCAGTGCACTGTAAGCAATCTGCGTGCTTCATGCACACCTGTTGCCAGTGGCTTCCTAGGAACAGTCCAGGTAAGAAGTGTTCGTGTGTCCATGTGTCTATGTTTGTGCTCATCCCAGCCCCTCTCCAGGTTACAGTATGTTCAGGGAAGCTGAGAGAGAAAACAGCAATTCGAATGCAAATAGAAGCAGAGCTCTTAGAGTTCTATAGGGTTAGGCTTTTAGACATGCTGGCCCTGGGAGGAGCGAGGGCAAGCTGGCTCTTACCCGCCCTGCTTCTCACCGGGATGTTAGGCCCGCCTCAGCCCCATTGAGTGTAGAACTCTTACCAGCCTGAGCCTTGAGACAGCTCACAATCCACCATGGGCATGAAGGACTTGCACAGAGCTCACTCCTGTCTCTGTCTCCTCAGGTGGCAGTGTAGACAGTGTCTTGTCCCAGATTGCTGCTCAGAGGAAAAAGGCAGCCGGATTGTCTGAGCAGAAGCCCAGCCAGCCGTCCAGTCCTGCAGGACCAGCCCCTGGCTCCAGCCCACCTGAGCTTCCAGCCTCCCTCATGGGCAGTGGTGGTGGCACTGCCAGCAGTAAGGTGCTTGTTCTCTGCATGCCTGTGACACCTACCTGGAGATTGTTCTTCTGTGACCCACATGTGGGAGTAGGGTGTCCTGTGGGAGGGCACCGCTGACATGGCCACTCCTAAGCTTCCTGGAGAGGTCTGACTCTGCCCCCTGCAGGCCTGTGTTCACCCGGCTTCTTCACGGGCTAACCTCAGCTCACTGAGCTACACCCCCAGCTCTTAGGCTGGTCCTAGCAGACGTGTGAGAAATAGTCTATTTTTGCCCAGCTGTTACTGACTCCACAACTTTCTGTCATCCCAACTCTCTCACAACATCTCATAATTTAAGTTCTTTTTATAATTTAGTTCCAGAAGTTTCTTCCTAACATATGAACTTATTTCTGGTATGTTCAGAATTATTTATGTGAAAGATCTGTATTTATTTTATTTTACAGTTCAGCATTTATTTTAGAGTTCAGCTCTAGACAAAAATGCTCATGATATTTTGGTGCATTTTCTTTATCAAATACAAAAGTTATATAATTAGTGTATTTTTCTTGTCACATTTTCTACTTGGCTACTCAGAGCTACTTATTAAAATCAGTCATCTAGCTGAGGGCTTTTGAAATAGTTTCCTCCTGTGTTGTCTAGAATGTTCTCTTCTGTTCTAATGGTTTCATTAACTATGTTAAATATCATTCAGCACTCTGTCGTTGATGTTGGAAATAGGCATATAAGTTATTAACTATTACCTCAACTTGGCCATATCTGTCAACTGTAGCAACATACAAGTATATTCTTATGAAAAGAATTAGCTGCCAAAAGATGCAGCCCAGGATCAATCATCAGGAGAATGATCCACCCTACCGTCCTGCCCTTGGCTCTCAGGGTGGGTCGGGGAATCTGTTTCTGCCTCTAGAGAGTCCTTGTCAGCCAGGGCTCTTAGAAACCACTGCCCCCACGAGAGGCCACAGACCTGCTCTCTCTCTCTGCTGCGGGCTCTGGTAGGAAGGAGAAATGAAGTGCTTCCGGCAGCTTCCTTAGGAAGAGTAGAAGTCAGGCTTCGGAACTGGAGCCCTCTGGAGTTTGTCCTTTGTTCTAGAGCAGGGGGCTCACGGCTCTGGTGAGACGTGCATGGGACTGGTTCCTGGCCTTTTCACCCATCATGGAAACCCCAATCACTGGGAAGGCAGAGGGGTGAGTGGGTGAAGAGGCACCTACCTCCACATCTCTCTAGGACATGTCGGCTGCCTCCTCCACTATAACACTAAGGTTCACGCTTGGAGCATCTGTGACTGGTCACAGCTAAATCTGGACATCTTTCCTGATCCATTATTAGAAGTTATTTGTTTTGTTTTAATTTTCCTCCATTTGAGGGTTTTCTAGGAATCTTCCTGTTACTGATACATAGCTTGCCTCCATTATAGCTCTTCTCCTATAAGTATCTCAAGGTGTATTTTATGGCCTGGAGTGTTACCTGACTTGATGCGAGTCCCATAGCCACTAAGAGAATCATGTATTCTCTTGCTGTCTCTGGGAAGAGGGACTCTGTGAATGACCCTCTGGTGTGGCTAGCTGGCAGTGTATTCTACCTGATTGCCGACTCTGTCACCTCCCCTGTTCCCCGGGGGGGGGGGATGGAGGGGGGGAGGATGGGGGGGGGACATCTGTAATTGTGTTATTTCTCTTTTCAGCCCTGTCATTTTCTGCCTCACTTTAAAGTTCTACACACATTTAGGACTATTTTGGCTTTTCGTTTTTTGAGGCAGGAACTCACTATGCAGACTAGGCTAGCCTCAAACTCACAGAGATCCTCCTGCCTCTGTCTCTCCAGTGCAAAGATTAAAGATGTGTACCACCATGCCTGGTGATTCTTGTGTCTTAATGCCCCTGTCTTATGATGCAGTGTCTCACTGTCTCCCTAAGGTTGGGTCAAGGTGAATTTGTGACATTGCATTTATGACACTGCAAGAAAAAACATTGTCTCAGCAATTATATTCTGAAGTCTTCCACAGCCGAGTCCAGTGATGGACAAAAGGAATCCTATCATGTTTATGGTGTAGGGAAGCTGAAACACAAAGCAGCTATCAAAGAACTTCCTGAATCAGGTGTGAAGTAAGCAGAGGGGCATCACTGTTGCAGTAAAGACCGAGTGCTCCTTGATGAGAACTGGGTGATGTCATACCAAGGGCACTTAGAGCTCACACCTGTGCCCTCTGCCCTTAGTGTGTCTGTCACTATAGAAAACTAAGGAATCTGTGCAGATGCTCAGGGCTGATAACTAGCTTAGCAAGCTCAGGAGAAGAGGCCAGGGGCTGAGCTGCAGCTCAGAGAATACACGGCCAATATAGGGGTCAGTTTTTTTTTTTTTTAATGCAATTGGAATTTTAAAAATAATAGAATTCTTTTTTAAAAAATTGGAGTTTTTTAAAAATTTAATTTATTTTGTCTGTGTGAGCTTTTTGTTTGTATCTGTGTATCTGTACCATGTGGGTTTGCAGGTGCCCACAGAAGTCAAAAGAGGATATTGGACACCCTGCACTGGAGTTACCTGTGGGTCTGAGCCATCATGTGGATGCTGGGAACTGAACCTGGGTCCTCTTCAAGTGGTCTTAACCACCATCTCTCCAACCCAAACAATTAGAATTTTTAATTTGACATTTTATAAATATCATTTACATAAGATTATATGAAAATGAAATCTGTTTAAATTTAGTAAAATGCGTAGAATCTGTAGGTTGAAAACTATGGAATGCTGGTAACTCTGAGGAGCTGAACTCCGTGAGGAGATGGGAGGCTCAGTAGCATTTAGATACAAACCCTTCCTGCAGCAACACAGTGCCACCCAAGCCCAGGCTTCCTGACTCTGATGCTGCTCTGCATCTCTGAGTCCCAGCTAGATGTGCTGTTGAGTAGGTACCACTGTGCTCCAAGATATAGCATCCATTCTCATCCTCTCCAACCACCAGGTAGGTAGGTGATGGCTTCAGTTTTTGTTTTATGCCCTGTGCAGAAACTGGACACCAGCAAACAGCCTCCAGGATCTGGAGCTTCTGCTACCTCCAAAAGCACATCTCCCACCCTCACGCCCTCCCCCTCTCCCAAAGGCCACACTGCAGAGTCCTCAGTGTCCTCTTCCTCATCCCATCGGCAGTCTAAGAGTAGTGGCGGCTCCAGCAGCGGCACCATCACAGACGAGGGTGAGTCCCCAGAGGCCCCAGTCCGCACCTCTTCTCCACCAAGGTGACCTGGCAGCACAGAACTGTGTGGTACCAGCCAAGGTCTCATCTCTTCTCTTTCCTGGTCTGAAGTGCAGTCAAGTGGGATTTGAATATAAGCTGTCTAGCTGATATGCACAGACACCAATAGAAGGCCTTTCCGATCGCTCTGTCCCCCTGTGTACACACAAGTCTTAATACTACAGCTGCTAGGGGGGAGGGCGTCTCTAGTCAAACCAGCTTAAGAGAAACACATTAATTGTCTGTCCCATATGATGGAGATGTCTAGAGCAAGATTCAGGTGAGTGTAGACCCAAGGGCTTTAGCAATACTTTCTCCAGAACTCTGCAGACCTCAGACAGCATCTTGTTTCCTGTCATTCATTCACCCTGTCTGCCTCAGTTGCTTCCTTCTGATTATACCCTGAGTCAGTTTAATCCTCAGGCCCAATCAGAAGCCCTGGAGGGTCAGGATGCCTCTCCTCCTCCCAGCATCGTGGCTGTAGATGGCTGAGTACTTGAGCAGTCAGGTGGAGCTGGGTGTCCTCAGCTTGTGTGTCCTCTATTTGGTGTCTAGTCTGATAAGGCCTCTTGAGAGTGTCCTTGCATTTCTCCCAGACACTGCTCTGTCCTCTCCTTGTCTGATGTCCAACCTCATCTAAGGCTTTCTGGCTCTGCTACCCCTGCATTGGGGAGGCCATGGCTTCACGCATGTGAGCACCCTCCCCACACGCTCATCTTCAGTGCCTGCCTGCTCTGGCGCTATTCTCAGACCAGCCCAGGACTTCAGGCCTTGGCCATGGCATTAAGTGTGTGCTCTTGCACAGACAGGTTTCATTCCTAGTAGCTGGCACTCCCTGACTGCTGCCAGCAGCCCCAGGACCATTGGCCCGGGCCACCCTGGTCTCCACAGACAAGATCTGAGGGCCTGTCCTGAGGGAGAGTATGACTGAGCACACCTAGCCTCAGTCACCAGGAGTGCAGCCAAGGGATTATTCTGTGCCAGGGCTTCTTGGGACGTCTCACTAATATCCTAGAGAAGTGAGAGACCCGTCCCTGCTGTGTGTTACCAAATTCCAAACTGCATCTTTTGTTTGTCTGTCTGATTATGCTCTTCTCTTTCTCATGAAGATGAGCTGACTGGGATCCTTAAGAAGTTATCACTTGAGAAGTACCAGCCCATCTTTGAGGAGCAAGAGGTAAGGGTGTTGTTTCTGCGTTAACTAAGACTTACCATTCAAACAAAGCTTTGCATGTGTAGGCTTCTCTGGGCCCATCTCATCTGAGTCCTTTCTAGTGGCCCGGGGCCTGAGTTCTCCTCTCTGGTAGAAATGTAACCATGAGCACTTCTCGGAACTGAAGGCAGTTTTGTTGTGTGGGCTTTATACAAGTCATATGAGAATCAGAGTTTGGAAAGTGTCTACGGTCTCAGGGCTCATCCAAGTAACTACACATCTACAAGCACTCAAAAGTCACATTTCAGCCTCATGGTGGCTCATGCCTGTCACCCCAACACTTAGATTGCTGAGGCAGGAGGATTGCTACAAGTCCCAGATCACCCTGGACTATAGAGTGAGACTATCTGGAGGTGTGAGGGGGGAGGGTAGAGAGAGATACTGCGGCTGAATTCAGGGTGACTGCCATTGGGTGTAGACTTTCCTCATGGGGATGAAAAGGTCCTGAAACCGGACTGGGGTGGGTCCAGGTGCAGACTGCTTACATAGCATGCCTGATGTCCTAGTGTCAAATCCTAGCCCTGTACCTACCAGGCATGGCTGTGCACACAACCCCAGCATCTACAGAGTGGAGGCAGGAAGGGAGTTCAAGGTCAGCCCCGAGACCCTTTTCCCGGAGGGAATGGCCTGACACTGAGTGTGCTGATTCAGATACAAACTTTAAGCACAGCTGTATTTGGTGAATTGTAGAGTAGGTGGGTTATACATCAGTAAAAATGTAAAATTCACTGTATTAGCCCAACAAGCCCCCCTGCAGGCCACCAGCCCTGGGCTGTGATCACTGGTTTAGGAATCTACTGGCAGATTGGCACGTGACAAATGTCGTGAGTGCTGTCACTCAGAATCCGCACCAAGCTTGAGACGCAGCAAAAGCTCTGGAGACAGATGTATGTATGGCCTCTTCCTCGATTTCCTTCCTGTCATGTCCTGTCAGTCTCCTTGGCCTTTGAGGCTTCCACAGAGTTTCCTCATTTCCAAGAACCATTTTCCAATTGCTAGCTGCTGCCTGCATTTCTCTGACTTGTTCATAGAATATGTCTCAGATGTACTTTGCTTCTGTTTCACGAGGTGTGTGACCCTCATCCCCAAAGTTGTGTGGCACCTGCAGCTCCAGCTGTCACACCCACACTTCATGTGCAGGATCAGGAGCCTATTCCTGACCCCCTGGGTTTCAGCCGTTGCTGTCTCAGATGTAGGGTGGTGGGATATTTTTATCTGGGGATAGCTTCCTGGGGCAGATGCCTCTCGGCCTTTCTTCTAGAACAGGACCATTTCTTCTCAACACCCAGGCATATCACCTGTACAGACAAGGGGTACAGTTGCATATGCCTCTGCTGGTGTCTCTGCTTCAGATTCCCATGGTCCTTCTCTCCTGCCCTCTGTCTTTCCCAGTATGCACTTTCTTTGTTCTGTGTGTGTGTGTGTGTGTGTGTGTGTGTGTGTGTGTGTGTGTGTGTGTGAGAGAGAGAGAGAGAGAGAGAGAGAGAGAGAGAGAGGACTCTTACACCCTGACTGCACATTGCAATCACATGTGGATGCCTTTCCTGTGGGAAAACATTAAGTTCTTCAGATCCCTGTCCTCAAGATATCCCACTATTCATTTTAAATCTTCCCACGATGCCTGTGTTGGACATCTAAGGGCTAGGGCTGTGGTCAGCAGCCACCTTTAAGTGTTAGACTAGACATGGGAGTAGTGAGCCATAATGGGTTCCTATAGAAAGGCACATGTGCCGTGGGCTAGAGTGTCCCGCAGACAGTGGCAAGCCCTTCTCTCCCCAGGTGGACATGGAAGCCTTCCTCACCCTCACTGATGGTGACCTGCAGGAGCTGGGTATTAAGACGGACGGTTCCCGGCAGCAGATTCTGGCCGCCATCTCTGAGCTGAATGCAGGCAAGGTACTGTGTTCTGTCTCCTTGTTCAAATGCTGAAGGAGCTTCATGATGGTCCCTCTGTGTCATCTCTGGCAGGAGACAGAGGTAGCCTGCTTGCACAGTCCTCATGACTGAGAGCCCATTACCTCCCAGTGCAGCCTGTTCTCTTGTAAATGCCTCTCCCCGCAATCTTGCAGCTCCTCCAGATTTAGTTTCAATGCTAAGGGACAGGCATTGCCTTTGACAGCACTGTGGAATAGCTGAGATGGAATCTCAGGACATGGCATTCCTTCTCTGGGCCTCCCTGACCTGTCCTGTCTATAGTAAGGGGACTAGGGCTGTTGTATGAGTTAAGGTTTCTAGCAGAAGCCCAGGCACCCACAGCTGTCAGACACCATTATCTGTACTGTGTGCTCCATTACTGCCTAGTGTTAAATCTCATCACTTAGGAAGTGAACACCAGCAGTGCGCCACTCCACGGCACACACTGTGCAGACACTAGCTGTGGCTGCTGTCAGCCTGTTGCCTCACCCACCCCCTGCCCCTTTCCTGTCAGGTGCTTGCTCAGCAGCTACAATGCTTGCTAGCCTGTTGTTACCTTGCCCCTCGCTTCACGGCTTCCTACTTGTGGGCAGTAGCAGTGTTGAACATCTGAGGCAGGACCTGAAGCCAGGGCTTCTGGCTCGAGACCTAGGTCTGGACCAATGGCAATTGTTGCTTCTGTTAGGTCCCCCTTCAGAAGTGAGTGAGCACCACACAGGCACTGCACAGCCAGCATTTTCCTTGTCCTTCCTGTTGGTGGTCCTGAAAGTGTCTCACCTGGGCAATGAGTAGGCAGCAGAATCCAGCTCAGAGGCAGATGGTAGACTCTAACTTCCTTGGCACAAGCAAGGCCCCCATTACACTTCTAGATGTGGAGACTGAGGAGACAGAGGTAGACTGGAGACATGTCTCCATGGTTAGGAAAGGTGTCAGCTAGGAAACAAAAGCCTTTGACTAGTCCATTATGGTCGCCAAATCCTCACTGAAGGCTTTGAAGCACCAGTTTATTCATGGAAAAGAAACTGCGCAGTCCTAGCTAGCATGTGAGTTCTGAGAGCTGAGTGTCGCTCTGAGACCAGCAGTGTTGAGAACACCACATGCACACGCACACGCACACACACACACATGCCGCAGTGGTGGAGGAATTTGTGCAGGGTCACATAGCCTGTAAGAGGCAGAGACTGGCCTGAACTCAGACTTGGTGTGATCGTGTCTCAGCAGTGCCACTAACCCACATGGAGGAAGGCAGACATGAGACTTGTCCTTTATGTAGACGGGGAGCTGGCAGGGCCCAGGGAGACAGACCTTCCTGATGGGAGGCACTGGATAAGAGAGTCAAGGGCCAAGGGGAGCACGTGTGCAGGGGAATCCAGAGGGCACAGGCTAGGGCTGGGATGGTGGGGTGGCCCAGGTGAGGAGGGCAGGATCATGAAAGCTGTGGAGTTGGGGTCTCTACCTTCTTCCTAGCCTTGAGGGTGGACATGTGGCCAAGGAAAGAGTGACAGGAAAGCCAGTGATGAGTTCAGAGAGAACCAGAGAAGGTTCTGAAGATGGTTGGGGAGGCCAGGCAGGGAACAGGCACCACAGGAGGTGGCATAGAGATGGCCGTGGATAATGCCCCATGACCTCTACCCTATGTAAGCCCCTTGGCCCAGGGACACAGACAGGTATGCCAATCCCAGGAAAGATGGCTGTCCTAAACAGAATTGATGGGATAGCCACCAACACCCCATGGGCTTCTCTCCAACTGCAGAAACAGAATGTTCTGTTTTCTCCCAAGTCAGCTGCCTCTTGCTTCTTGCTTATCACAGGCCCTCCATTCTCTTCTCAGAAAAGCTCCTTCACAACCGAAAGAGTTAGCTGGGCAGTCCTCTGTGGAGCTTCTCAGAGGAGAACCCCCTGTGTAACTGAGATGCTAGGTCAAGAATACCTTGTATCCTTCCCCCTGGAGGCCCATGTCTGCCAAAGTAGGTGATGCCAAGGCAGCAGCTCACCTGAGTCACTGCCTAAGTAAGACCATGTTGCCCCAGCGATAATGGGACCAGGCACAGTCCCCTGGAAAGGGCCAGTGCCTCAGCGTCCTAGAGGAAGGCACGATGGGGGGAAATTTAATATGAAAACGTGGTCTTGAGCTGTGCTCCTTGCCCTGGTACCCCTCACCCTGCTCCTTAGTGTGACATAGTGGCTGAGCTGGTCTTGGAGGCCAGAGGACCAGAAGTTCAAAGCCATCCTCACCTAGATAGCAAGTCCAAGGTCAGCCAGAGATGCAGGAGGGGATAAAAAACCAGACAAGTAAAAGTGTAAGGTCATCCTTACCACATGATAAGTTCAAGCTAGTCTCAAGCAAGGAATACATATATTAAATGTGTATCATCAGACTAATAACACCAGTTAATAAAGTGCCATAGACCTGTGTGTGCAGCCAGGTCACCAGAGTGAGCATGAACTTGAGTCTGCTGCTAGGTCCATGATTCCCCGGGAGGTCATTCGGCAGAAGGCTCAGTCTCACCCTTTCTGGGTTCTAAGTCTTCTTTGTGTTCCCTGTTTTTGTGATGATTTTTTTACACTAAGTTTGTACAGTTGAAAAATAAGGGAGAGAGTTTTTGTAAGAAATTATTCTCCAGCCACTCACAGGCTAACACTATTCACTTTGGGGCAAACTACTCTGCAGTGCTTTTTTGCCGAGTGGCTTTTTTTTTTTTTTTTTTTTAAACATGACTGAGATAAATTTAGATCTATAATTTTATATCCTGTTTTCTTTTTTAGCATGAAATCCATGCAGCTAACTCATGTTGCTAAGAACGCTCTTGGGTTTTTGTTTTGTTTTTTTAGATAGAGCCTTGCTATAAAATCCAAGTTGGCCATGAACTTAGGGACCCCCCTCCCCTGCTTCCCACCTCAGGATGCTGAGTGCTAGGATGACAGGAATGTTACTATGCCCTGTAGAGCTCTTACTGATATAAATTTACATAGATTTACTAAAATCGTTTTTTTTTTTTTTAAATCCCTGCTTATTGGTATATGGCTACCTGCTTGTGGATGCAGCAGACAGCTTTGTAGGAAGGATTCTCAGTGTCCTCAGATAGATGCCTACAACTCATCCAGACCCACAGTACATGCATGTCACTCAATCTTTCTTTCTAGAAAGTACTGTGGATACCCCACTAGCTGTGGGTGTGAGTCCCAGTTTCCTGGAAGCCTTATCAGTACTGAGCAGTACTGGTTTTCTGTTTAAAAGGTTGCATGTGTATGTATGTATGTATGATGTATGTATATGTCTATTCATGTTACAAAGTGCATTAGAGATCACAGACAACTTGCAGGAATCAATTTCATCCACCATGTATGTCCTATGGATTGAGTGTGGATCCTGGGGTTTAGGGGAATGCGTGTTAATGCTCTGAACCATCTCGATGGCCCCTTAGGTTTGGTTTCTAGTCATCTTGTGTTTGTAGGCCCAGTTACACTCCTGGTTTTAATTTACATTTCTTGAGCTACTAAAGGGATTAGAACTATTGCCTACATGTCCAGTCATTTGCTTTTTTTTTCTGGGGACATTCAGGCAGACCAGAGGGCAGCTATCACTGCCATCCTGATAATGATGACGGTTTGAATAATGGTGTCCTCCTGAGGTGAGAAGACAGAACTCTGGGCCTGGATGTTCCTGACCTATTTCTCAGGGGATTGAGGCTAAAAGGATATTTCAGACCCGACAACATGTCCCCTGCCACTCGGCAGGTTGCATTATCCCATTTTACAGATACGGCTTGGAGGAAGGAGGCTAGATCTGGAGGCCACCACTTGTCTCTGGTGAAGTAAGGCTTCTGGTCCCTTTGCTCACAGATTAAATGTGCTTGGTTCTTACAGTGAAGCCTTCAGCCGTGTGCCCATACACTCCTGCTAATTTTTTTATCATTTGGTTAAGGTCACCTGCGAGGCTGTCATAAAAGGCAATTGTCATCATATCCTGTCAGCACAGGATCCCCACGCTGGGGTCTGGAGAGGGACACTTCTAGCTGGTGGAAGTTCATGAGATGGAAGAAAATAACCTTTGAAATCTGGCCTTTCTCCGTGGCTCTTTCATGGAGAACAATCTGTGAAAGATAATACCCGCCCCCCCTTTTAGACAGGGATTCGCTTTGTAGCCCTAGCTATTCTGGAACTTGCTTATGAAGACCGGCTGCCCTTGAACTCACAGAGATCTTCTTGCCTCTGCCTCCCAAGTGCTGGGATTAAAGGCATGTGCTACCGTGCCCAGCTAATAATACACTTGTATGTAACTTGCTTTAAGTTTTGATCACATTTAGTCATAATTTAGAACATACAGTCTAACAGACAGTACTGTCTCCTGGTTAGGACCTCCCTGCTGCCTCGCAGAGTCTCATGGTGGGACCTCCCTCCTGGACTACTATCCTTGCTTCCCTTACAGATGAGGAAACTAAGGCCCAGAGAGGTGGAGAAGCAAATGGGAGAGCTGGGATTTGAACCCCGGCCAATGCGTTTTAGTCCACGTTTAACCTGTGTGTGTCTGTTGCTGCTTCTCACCTGGGCCTTGTGGGGGTGCTCTCCTAGGACTGAGGAAACAGCCACCTCTGCCTTTACCCACATCAAAATTGAGGGGCTAGCAGCTTTGTTGTGGGGATTCTATGCATTTCTGAGGCTGGGCTAGTAAGGGGCCCTCCCCATGAGTCAGGTGGGGTCTCCAGTCGTACCTCAGCCGGAGACAGGACCCTGCACCCTGTGTTCTGCCCTCTGCAGCTGTCCCTATGGGCACTCCTGACTCAGTCTACTTTCCCTGAACTTTTCTGCCAGTTAGGTAGCTGTTTCCCTCCAGAACACTGGGGGAGGGGGGGCTTTCAAGTGTGCGCTGGGCCTCAACCACAGCCACTGAATGAACAACCACAGGTCTAACACGCTTCTCTGTGTGTCTCTATTCTGTCCGCAGGGGCGCGAGAGGCAGATTCTACAGGAAACCATTCACAACTTCCACTCTTCCTTTGAGAGCAGTGCCAGCAACACCAGAGCCCCTGGCAACAGGCCCTGTACGTGAGCCTCTTTACCCGACACCCCGTCACACAGCCACACAGTGTGACTCAAGGACCCCACCATTTGCCCCCTAGTGACTTCCCATCCCCAGGCATTTTTAAGCCTGTTTCTGGAGGACAGAAAGAGAGACTGGAAGTGACAGACCCAGCTTTTTCCTAAATGCCTTTGCTAATGCTTCATTGGCCCCCAGTCATCACATGGCTCTACCTGGATGCAGAGCAGGCTGGGAGATGTAGTTTCTACAGTGGCTTAAGCAACACTAACCACACATAGTGGAGTGAGCATTTTGGTGGAAGATATGCCCTGCCTGCTACATCTTGTTATAAAACCTCCACCTGTAGCTGGGAATGAGGTTTGGTTGGTTGAGTGCTTGTCTAGCATGCATGAAGACCCAGGTTCAATCCCAGCACCACAACAATGATGTCATGATACATGCCCATAATCCTAGGGCATGGATTACTCTGAGGTAAAAGGCAGGAAAACCAGAAGTTCAAAAAAGAAAGAAGGAAATTAAAGGGCTTTGGGCTCCGAAGGCTGTGAAGTAGAAACTTTGGTGATTTTTCTCTACCTTAATAATGCTGTGCCCCTCAAGAGTTAGTTGGCCTGTGTATTCTCTACTGTTTCATATTGAGGGAGAGACTGACTTTTCAGACCACTCTTTCTGTTTTATACTGGGTGCTTGGCATGAGAGAGAATCTGGAGTTTGTCTGGAAATCTTGATTGGCAGGGAAATCTTTGGAATTGGGGTCAGGGGCCAGATAAATGGTAAGAGAGGTGCCTGAGCCTCTCAGCTGCACCTTGGAGCCTGTGTATATAAAGCACTTGGTCCTCAGGAGACCCCTACCAAACAGTGGTTTTCTTGGAATTCAGATCTTTACTATGAGCTGTGCTGGGCAATCACTTATCTGTCTCTTCACACTGGCTATTAGAATCTGTGACCACCATATTGGCCAGATCCTTGTGCCTTTTGATGGCCCAGTGGATACAGTGGGCCCTTGCTTCTCCTGTCCTCTGCTCACCAACACTGTCTACCGGAAGGCTCCTGTTACTGTCCTTTAGGGCAGTACTCCTCAACCTTCCTAATGCCGTGACCCTTTAATACAGATCCTCATGGATTGATATGATGATCCCCAACCATAAAATCATTTTGTTATTACTTTACAACTATAATTTTACTACTGTTATGAATCACAATGTCAATATTTTTAGAGCTAGAGATTTCCCAAAGGGGTTGCAACCTATCGGCTGAGAAGCGCTGTTTTAAGAGGACATACCTGCTGAGAACCTGTTGTGTGCCAAGCTTCTTGGATTGGCCCTTCATCTTTCACACGGTTCATACTCATTAACCTTACACTGTGCATAAGGACGTAGACCCAGGAGGCAGAAAGGTTGCTGGCTTCTGAGTGTGAGTTGCAGCAGTGGCCTTCCTGTGCAGGTCTGCCCACCTGTCTACCTCTGGATGATGCAGCAGTTGTGGATGAGCAGTTTCCTTAGAGGTTCCCCTTGGCTGAGGTTCAAACCCCCGGCATTGGAGTCTGAGGCTCCATGTGTGCTTCCTGCTATTACTGGTCAGCCTGGCTCTCGGTTGGGACACCTCTGTAACAGGTGCTGTGCTGGAGCTGGCTTCCATAGAGCAAGCCTCCAGAGAGCCGGCCATCAGGGCTGATGTGAGCCAGCTGCTGCCACCCTGTTCTCACCTTTACTGCTCTCTGCCCTTTCCTCCTACCGTGCAATGTGCTGATTGGCCGGAGTCTCGGCATTCTTTCTTAGGACATCACCATCTCTTCTGGGGACCCTTCTCTGCTCATGGTTGTTCCCAGCACTCCACGAAAAGTACACCCCTTGCTCCATGACTTCCAGTAATTCCCAGGATGCATTTCTTGGAACACTGATGCCACAAGATGTTAGGTTTTGACAGGAGGGTTTGTGGAAGTTGGGTCAGGTTCTTTATGAGGAAAGTTTGGCAAACCCTAGTCAAAGCCAAGATTTGAGATTGTCCTTATGGTGAGCCACCTTAGTGCCTTCATTGTACTGGGCTGCTTCATGGGGCCGCAGAGCTGTTTCTCATGGTAGCTTTTATAAGTGTTCTTGCAAGACCAAGGTCCTATGGACACCACGAGAAAGCCCTACTTCATCAGGAACAGTGACAGCTGCAAGTTCCTGAGGGCACTCGGTTTGAGCAGGGTCAGAGTCCTCAGGAATCACCTCCGTTCCCAACCATTCCCAATTGCCCTGCAGAAGTGGCCTGCTTGTCAGTAGGACATCAGGGTAAAGAAGTTCCCTTACTCACCTGGCAGAAACCCAGCTCAGAGAGCTTTCTGTCCACTACACAGTGGGAAGCATTGCTCAGCATATTCTTGGAATGTTCTGGCACCTCTTTTCACCCCACCCCATTCCAAGAAGACTGGCAGAATTTGTAAGAACAAAGGTTCCTTTTTTTATTCTTAGGACATTTATTGAACGTCTGCCCCACAGCAGACCCGCTTGGCACTGAGACCACAGAACAACTCACTTCGGCCCATGGCAAGCCAGACAGTTGGTGCCATATCAGGATGTATGCTAATGTGTTTAGTGAGCCAAGTACCCAGTCATAAGTGAGGCCTCGACTCCACCTGAACAGTCCCAGAGGACAGGAGCTGGTCCTTAGGGCAGGGGTGGACATGTCACAGTTGCAGGTGGGGAAACAGAGTTAGTGGTGGCAGGAACCCTGACTAGATCATGTCCATGGACTATGTCCATTATATCACTCATCACCTGGCTTAACTCCATTTGAAGTGAATGGAAGCACTAGAAAGATACGGTATGAGGAGTAGACCTAGCCCGAGCTTAGCCACTGTTCACAGCATGCTGCTTCATCTCTCAAGCCTCAGTTTCCCTTTTTGGGGTTACAGGGAAGAGCTATCTTAAGGTGCCAAACTCAGGTGGAGGCCAGAAAGCCCTTTTGCCCTAGAGCTGTGTGGATGTAGGAATCTTGAAAATGGATGCATGTTTAATCGGTTTCCCCCTCTTCCCCTCTTTCTTCCATCTGTCCATCTACGACAATATAAGCCATGGCCGGATGGGTAAGGCCAGAAGAAGCGGTGTCAAGCAAGAGGTAGTTGCAGCCTTGGTAGATCTGCTGGCATTGAAGTCATGAGTCAAGCAAGGAATCTCTGCCCTTCCATTCTGTCTGCCCTTGGGTTATTTCTTCATTGGGACTCTCAGCAAGTGGACAGAAGGAAGGCTGGCTTGCCAGTCATCAGAGCTGATGTAGCATGCAGGGGCCTGGGAAGCCCTTCTCTTTGCTAATGGTTTGGAGAGGCCTGAAGATGCACAGGCCAGGATGGAGGCCACATGGCTGCAGATATAAATCCTAACCTCTACATCCAAGTAGGTGCTGCTTTCAAAGTCTGGGACCCTTCTAGAAAAGATGCTGCACACAGATGAACTCATACAGGAGTGGTTAAGCACCCCTTGTTCATTTTAAGCAATCACCAGCGAGTCCTTTCAACATATGAGGAAGCCTGATGCTATCCCTAAAGAAGTTGGTGCCAAATTCTGCAGGCTTCCAGGGAGAGTGCCAAGACCCTTGGGAGTGTCATGCTGCTCACATTCCAGTTACTTCCAGAGGATCGCCAGGCTCCCCCTGCTCCAGGAACAGATGCGGACACGCCTATGACCATGGCACAAGTGAGCAGAAACCAACAGTGAGGTGGAGGCACAGGACAGACTTGTGGATGGATGATGAGCCACACAAGAGCGAGCACCAGGCCCACCATGCTTGTTCTTAGCTAGTCCTGCCCCGCCCCTGGAGTAGAGCCAGATCACCTCAGAGCAGCGTCCTGTTTCCCACAGGAGCCTTCCCACAAAGACCAGTAGGCACAGCCCCAGCCATCTTCATCAGGATACTCTGGTATCAGGACTAGGGTGTGACTTTGTCTCAAACTGCACTAGGGTGGCTGCACCTGACGGTCACAGATTATGGTGCCATTTTGTTTCAGCCCTGCCGTTGGTTTCCATTTTCTTCACATCAGGCTTACATTATTTCCACATAGAAAAATGATTCTTGAAAAGGTTTTTCTCTTGCCAGCCTGTATATACTAAAAATGGGGGTTGTGTCTCTGTGCTCTTTAGGGCATAGCATGTTGTCTGGGGTCTCCTGTGTGACTGTAGCATACTGCAGGATGCTTCTCGGTACCGCCTTACCCCATCCCCACAGTAATCCTTTGAGGCAGCTGGAACCTTTTCTTCCTGTCAGTTTGGTGACTGACACACCCGTAGTAACCAACTTTGTGAAGGTCAAACCCAGCTAACGAGGGACACTGGTTGGAATGCAGGTCTTGCCTCAGAGTCCATCTTCTGATGTCTGGATGCCTGTCAGCAATGAGTAACCCAGCCGGCAAACAAACAAATGCCACATTGTCATTTCCCCCTGGTAGTTTGTTTACAGGGGGGAGGGGGTGCACAGTGCTATAAATAGCTCGGAAGGTTCTTGTTTTTGTAAAGAATTGTTCCTGGCCGTGGTCTTGATGCATCAGCCACCCGGAGCATAGGCCTACAGAAGGTGTAGGTGTGTGGAGGACTGGGGAGTCTGTGGACAGGGTAACTTCCCATGAGGAAGACCACTCAGACCAGACCAGAGCTGCCAGGGAGAGAGCATCCCCAGGGAGGCGCAGAGGTTCCCCATGTGCTGAGATAGCTAGAAAGGAACTTAAACTACTGGGGATGGACGGGCAGGTGATTCCAATGTCGGTAGCAGGAGGAAGTGACAGGAATAAGTGCCTATTAAATAGCATGTTACTGTGACACTAAGTCTCCAGTTGACAAGTTAGCCTTGACCCTAATATCCCTACTTTTGAAAGAGGGTTCAGTGATGATAGCTTTAGCTTTACTTCTGAAATCCAAATCTCAAAAAACATTCATTCTCCCGAGCCCTTTTGAGGTCTTATCTCCCACCATAACCATGAAAAACTAGGAAGTGGAGAGAGCCTTCAATAAGTGAAACAATGTCACCACCCAGCCAGGCCGAATGGAGTCTGCAGCCAAGTGCCTGCCTCTAGCTTTGCGAGGCCCTGGTATGGAGCCCAGAACCAAAAAGTATAAACTCAATGCACATCTAAGCCAGAAGTCCCCTTCTTCAGCATATTTCTGAAGGGGTTGGAAATCTTGTTCAAAGGAGACCTCACCGTCACACTAGGTGAGAGATGTAGGTGCCCAGGTGTCTCGGTTTCTTCTCTTGCTGCTGACAAAAGCGTATTGAGGAGGAAAGGGTTCATCTGCCTCACTGTGCCATGTCACTGTGTCAGGCAGGAGTCATGGAGGCCAGAGCCGCAGTCAGAAGAGCCAGGGATGTGTGCTCAGCCTTCCTTTTTATTGTCCAAGGCCAAACTCATGAAACTGCCACCTATACTCAGTGTGGTCTTCCCACCTCAGTAACCTAAGAAAAGCCTTGCTAGCATATCCACAGATCACCCTAATCTAGGCCAGCCCCCCTCTGAGACACTTCCCAAACTGTAGATTCTGTCACGTTGACAGTAAGTGTCACACAGGTGCCCATCAGTGTATGAATGTGGTCTATCTGTAGACAGGAATGTTACTCAGCTATCAGCATGCCTTGACCAGGATGAACCCAAGACTATGAGTAAGGGAAAAGCCAGACAGAAGACCATAGTGTGTCCACGGTGGCAGATCCACAGAGATATGATGCATGGTGGTGGGCAGGCTGGAGTGGGGAGGAGTGTGCCTGCTATCAGGTTTTCCTTAGAGGCCATGAGTACGGCATGTGACTCTGCTGCTGAATTCTAGACCTTGGGGTTACAGTGCTCAGTTTTACCTTCAGCTTCAGTAATCATATAGAAGATGGAGGGGACACTCATGGCCCTGTTGTCCAGTGACCTCAGTAGCCTTCCACCTTCAAGGCAGTCGTATTTACCCCTGCTCTGTCCTCTGTGAAAGACCTTTACCTCATCTGGGTTGCTTCCTCTTTATACTTGGGCCTACTTTTCAGAGGGGTCTAGGTATACTGAGATTCTCAAGCCAATGTCCCCAAAGCCCTGTGCAGGAAATGCTTCAGAATGGTCTAGTAAGCCCCCTTCCTGAGGACTGTCCCCTGGGGTAGAGTCACCACCTTCACACCCTGTAGTAGGATTATGTTGTCACATTGTAAATAATTGTTCCACTTACTGGTTTAATAAAATGCTGATTGGCCAAAGGCAGGCAGGAAGTGTGGGTGGAGCTACCAGACTAAGAAAACTCTAGGAAGAACAGAGCAGAGATGCCACAGAGACACAATGATGAGACAGCAGCAGACACAGAGAAAAAAAAAATTAAAATGCTGCTTTGAGAAAAAGTATCCAGCCACATGACTGAACAAGATAAGAAAGATGGATTAGTTTAAGACTCATATAACTTGAGTTAGCAAGTTAGATGCCTGGGCCCCAGATCAATCAGCAAGCAGAGTGTAATTAATATAAGCTTCTGTATGATTCTGTGGGACTGTAGAACTGCGGGACTGCAGGTCTGTGGATCCAGGCCACAGGGCTAGGCCAGAAAGGCCGGGCTAGAAACATTGCAATAAAACTCTCTCCAGTCCTCAGCTAATTCCCTTGTGGCTCATTCAGTAGAGCAATTGTCTCTGTTCATTGGAAGATAAATACCGGGCTCAGAGCTTGTCACAGCCCTGGTCACTTACTCCTTCAGGATCTTCTCAGCCATTGTTCAGCCATTGAGGCCCCGCCTGGAAACTAGTACACCCCCTTCCTAGAGCCCCTTACATGCTTTTCAGTCCCCTCTCGTCCTCTCTTGCCACCCAGTCTCACATCCCTGTCTTGAAGTGTCCATTCAAAAACTGGAGGCCAATATCTTAATTAGAGTCACTATTGTTGGGATGAAACACTGACTGAAGAAACCTGGGGAGGAAAGGGTTCATTTGGCTTACACTTCTGCAGTGTAGTTCATTGCAGGAACTCAGAGCAGAAACCTGGAGGCAGGTGCTGATGCACCGGCCATGGAGGGTGCTGCTTACTGGCTTGCTCTTCAAGCCTTATTCAACCTGCTTTCTTGTAGAACTCAGGACCCAGGGCTGGAGAGATGGCTCCGAGGTTAAGAGCACTGTCTGTTCTTCCAGAGGTCCTGAGTTCAATTCCCAGCAACCATCTATGGTGACATCTGGTACCCTCTTCTGTATACTGTATACATAATAAATAAATCTTAAAAAATAACCCAGAACCACTGGCCCAGGGATGGTACCATCAATCACTGAGAAAATGCCTTACAGGTTTGTCTGTCTACAGCCCCATCTTCTGAAGACATTCTCTCAATTGAGGCGGCTCCTCTCAGATGGCTGTAGTTATGCAAGTCGACATAAAACTAGACCACACAGCCATTCTGCAGTAGCAGGGTCTGCCTCCCAGGACCCACATAAAGTAAGGGGGTTAGGGTCATGCAGCATGGGAACCAATGGGAAGGGCCCAGAGGTGGAGAGATTTGTGAATGAAGCTACCAGGCAAGCTAACTCTGTCCTTAGGGATCGTGGGAGCTGGGATGCAAGCTCATCTGCTGAGGCCCCGAGCATCATCCGAGAGGCACAGGGAAGCCCCGGGAGCGAAGCCAAGCCCTTGCCTTGCTTGTCATCCTCCAGAATAATGATGGTCTGGCTCAAGGGGCAGGTGTGGAACTTAACTGGCAGTCTCAGGGCTCGTCACAAGGAAAGCACTTCCTGGCACCCGAGATCCTGGTCATTTTTTTTGTCTGTCGTGTGGAGGTCAAGCTACATGAACTACTCATCAGCCACTTGGCACTGCCTCATTGACCACCGCAGAGCTGGGGACAGGCAAAAGAGCTGGTTATGTGATGTACCAGCCAGACCGATTGCAAGAATGAATGGAAAATATTTGTTAATTGGGTAGCAATTAACTTAATGCACATAATTCAGTTTGCAAACCAGTCACACAGAATACAGAGCAAAGAAAACTGGCAGAAAGAGCAACAGCAGGTGCCGACTGTCAGTTCCACTTCGGTCCCTCTTCTGTCATGAGCTTAAATGTGTCTGTCCTTTGGCATTCCTGAGAAAGGATGACTTTTTAAAAAGTAATTTTTGTTTCAAAAGATTTGGCCAAGTCATTATCAATGACTATATTGTTGTCATGCAAGATATGGCCTATTGACATCTTTCCCCCCTCTACTGAGTACCCTAAGGTCAGACACAATTGCTGCCAAAGCCCCATGGGGTCCCAGGATGTGCAGAACCTAGGCAGCAGCCTCAGGAACCCTTGTAACAATTTATACCAGGAGGAATACTCCACACCAGCTCCTGCCCACACTCCTAGAGCCCTGAAGCATCTCGAGTTTTCTGCAGATATGGCCATGCCTCTCTGCACAATGAGCCGTTCACAACACTTGCACAGTGCTTCATAAGCTACAGTCCTGCTACTTACAGTAGGGCCCACTCCCGGGTCAGTCATAAGTGAAATCTCTACAAGGTCTTCAGGGATGTGCATGTCCATTGCATCATGAGAAGTTGTGCATTGCTTTTACCGCAGCAAACAAACACTGAATGCTGTTACCTCTTAAGGGCATATCCAACCTGTGACCTGCAAGCTGTATGCATCACATAGCTGTGTGGCCCAACACATCTGTGGATGACAACATGCTACAATGTCAAAGAGTTGGACACCTCTCAGACTTTCATGAATCATGTACCACAGGCAGAATAATACACTCAGTGTCTTGGGGATAATTAACAGTTAATCTTAGTCTGGTCTCCTTCACATCCAGTAAGCATATACTTTGAATACACACACACACACACACACACACACACACAATCTTCCCACCCTTTCAGAGGCACCATTATTACCATTTTGCAGATAAAGTGAGGTTCCGAGAAGTTAACTTGGTAAGGAAAGGTACCACACCTTGATTTTAATCTACCGTACAAATGAAATTCACCCCTTAGGAATTGAGGAATTGTAAGAACCGTGGAAGATGTGCTAGAGTAGGTTCATCCCACCAAAGGACCAAAGACATCAGACCTATTTGGAGGTCTGCTGATACCAATGAGACAATGAGGGTAAATGGAGCAGGGCACCTGTCTCTGAGCCTGGGTTTCCCTGTGCAAAGCAGAGAGACAGCAGATGCTCCGTGGCAAGGCTGCAGTGAGGAGTGAGGTCATAAATGCTCGAGTGTAGTGTCAGCTGTGAAGTGAAGGGCAATGCAACACACTAGTTAATGGCTTTATTCTCCTGGGTCCCTGATACTGTGGTAGAAGAGGAAGAAGCTTGGAGAAGAGGAAGTTGCAGTAGGTGGAACTTCAGGGTTGCCATGGGAACCAAAGCTCTAAGGCTGATCAAGGCAGGAAATACCATCTGGCTTTAAACACCAAAAAAGCTTCCACTCACACCGGACTTCTTTCTGTAAACAGCAAAATTAACAGCATCCTTGGCTACCATGTCAGCCCAGAGCGAGCAGGGGATGGCTTGTCATTCACTTGCTGTCATGGTCAGATCTAGACAGAGCCCCTCAGGAAATTCTTTTCGCCAGCTGTCACATCCAGAGACTAAGTCATTCAGTAACCCTGAGTTGAAATGGGAGAAAAACCTCCATCTCAATTCCAACCCTTTTCCAGGCTTTGCAAACCTGGGAGAAGAATAAAGTGGTACCCAGGGACAGCAGTGGCAAAACAAGGGTCTCAGCTAGGCCCAATGTTGAAACTGTGTTGAAGAAGCATGGTGGTGGCACCCATCCAAGGTCGCACAGCAGATCAATGACCAAACAAAACCACATTTTTAATAAATTCACTATGACTGTTTTAACCACACCTGCCTCTGCTATTGCCCCAGCTCTACAGCTTGCTCCCTGGGATACACTAGGCTTGGGACTTCTCTGGCTCCCCATGGACTTTAAGCAGAATGTTTCCTGAGTCTGCATCTCCCAGGGATCCAGCAAGGGAAAGCCAGCACATTGGTGGTGTCTTTGTGAAGTGCATACACTAAAATGGACCAGGATGCAGGTTTGAACAACAGTGCTGTGTCCTTAAAGCTATCAAAATGTAGGGGAGAATCCTTTTTTATGACAACCCCTCGGGCTCAGCACTGATGATGATGAGGATGATGCTGCTGCTGCTGCTGCTGATGATGATGAAGGATGGTTATTTTATTGCAGGAACTGCCAGGAACCACATAAGCAGCTCAACTGGGAGTGTGGACTCAGGGTGGTTGGCTGTGCTGTGCAATTTTGCTTGCTCTCTCTGAGCCTGATTTCTTTTTTTTTTTTTATTTCTTTTTTTTTTTTAACTTACTTTATTTATTTATTTATTTATTTATTTGCCTTGGTGTTTGCCTGGAACTGGAACTACAGACAGTTGTTAGCTGCCATGTGGGTGCTGGGAATTGAACCCGGGTCCTCTGGAAGAGCAGACGGTGCTCTTAACCGCTGAGCCATCTATCCAGCCCCCTGAGCCTGATTTCTACATAAGACAGGACTGTGGAGTGTCTCAGGCACCTTCCAGTCTGGAGTACTCACAACTGAGAATCTGTTGCTCTTGGAATCACCAGATGCCTTGTTCATCAAGTGAGACCAACCAGAATTTAAAGGCATCAGACCTGGGCTCTTTAGTTACTTGCTGACTTGGCTCTAGAAATTTCTTTGGAGTGAGTCTTAGAAGAAAATGGCCTCTAAACCTTTCCAAACTAAGGCAACCTGAGACCATCATGCCCACACAACTCTAGATCCCTTACACTAACCTGTCACAAAGAGTGGCCATGGCTGAGCATTTGGCTGTTTGCTCTAAGTAATTCTGAAGCACACTCTGATACACAGGCTGTGCCTGAACGCCTTACCTACGGGTCGATAGGCAGCTTCATTCCCCAGGCTCAGGGAAGGCAGTGACACCTTTCTCAATTGTGGGAAGTCATGACTCCTGGGGCCTTCACTTATGGCCCTGCAACAACAGGTCTTTCCATCCAGCCCTCTGCACCTGCTTGGAGCTGTAGGAACTACTTCCCAGGAGACAGCAAGCTTCAGCAGCCAGATGGGAGATCCCTGGGGCTGCCAGAACTCTGCGGAATGCCTAAGTCACGGGGGAGGAGAGACCTGGAAAATGCCATGTGTGACTCCTGTTCATCTGGCTCCCAGGCTAGAAAAATGGTGTGTGGGGGGGATGGGGAGCAGCCTGAGAGATCGTGAGGAAGGCCAATGAGAGGTCTGGAGCCCCTCAAATCAAATGGCTCCATGATTCAGCTCAAGCAGGAGAAAGAATATCTCTGATAGTGACATTGCATCAGTTTGGAACCTCTCAATAGTTTTCTTTATAAAGTGGGGAGCATAAGTCCCTCCTATTTTGATGATGAGGGATTAAGTGAGACAAGGTATTCCTGGTACATACCCTGAAGTAGGTGCTTAGCAATCTGTAAAGGCCTAACATGGTGGTGCCCTGAATGCTTCTAATCCTGGCCCTCAGGAGATAGAGGCAGGAGAATGACAGTTTGGAGGCCATCCTGAATTATAGAGCTATACTGTGTCTCAAAATAAAAACTTTCTTAGCTAGGCATGGTGGAACAATTGAAAAGCTGAGGCAGGAGGATCACAAGTTCATAGCCAGCCTGGGCTACAATAGGAACCCCTTTGACAACCCTTAAAGCCTGGGGAGTCCTTCAGTTGCACTCAGGGAAGGCCCACACACTGCAGGTCAGGGACATGGTTGGGGTGCTGTGTGCAGATCCCCCTCGGCTTTGTCACACGGGAGTGTGTCTGACCCCACGTTCTACTGCCTGTATAGCTATGAAATGGGTCACATTCTGAATCTTTTCAAAGCTTGCAGGACTGAAAATGAACTTAAGGTGCGCACTCCCTTGCACCAGGACACTTGCAGGGCAGGAGCAGATGTACCCACTTTCAGTTTTTCTTCACTTTTTTTTTAACATTTCCCTGGAAGGAACCTACTTTGGAAGCTCATCTGTGCTCCACACATAATGTGTATCCTTCCCTCCTATTCAACGTTGCTATTCCAGCTGTGGTGTCACTGGTGATGACGGTGTTTAGAATATTCTCTGGGAAATCGATGCTGCAGCAAACTGAGTCTCTAGTGAAGAGCCTTTAACTTGGGAAATGGGAAGAGACCATCCACCTCCCATAATGAAAGGTCACCATGGCCGAGCAGAACAATGGAGGGATAAATTCCTACTCTCTACCCACAGTTTTCTGTGACCTAGAGAACCCAGTTCAGGGTCCTGAGGGGACATGACCTGCCAAGTGGGGAATGGCTCCTATTTTTGTTTGTTGAGAGCCCAGGATGATCAAACTCATGATCCTCCTGCCACAGCCCCCAACTCCACAAATTCTGGGGTTACAGGTATGTGCCACTCAGACTCCTTGACAAGGCGCCAAAATGTCACAAAGAAAAGTAATAATGATGATAGACTGGGGGTCATGGAAGTTAAAGGTGGAAGGGAAGGGCACAGAGGGACCTGCACTGTCACATCTGATGGGAACCTTCAGGGTGGGCAGTTAGATACACAAGTATTCATGGATCCAGGGAAGGTGGTTGTCCATAGAGACATAATGAGCCAGGTTCACATGGGAAGGAAAGCCCAGCCTCATGAGTGTGGGGACACAAATACACACACTCACCTGTCAGTTTCAAGTAGCAGGGTGGACAGGCAG